>JADLZL010005337.1:0-86495 GCA_015844335.1 Chrysopogon serrulatus
GAATTTTAGGTTTTTGTTACTTTTGTTTCTGTAGTAAAAATTAGAAACTTATCATACTTTATGTTGCAATGCAGACATAATGACACGTGGTTGGATGTACAATGCCGATCGCCGCTCCAAAGAATTCATTGATGGTGTGCATTATTTCTTAAGAGTGGCCGAGGAAAACAAGCGGGATGGATTCATACGTTGCCCATGTGCCTTGTGTCAGAATTTGAAGGAATATTCTAACTCTAGAAATATTTACTCACATTTGTTGAAGTCGGGTTTCATGCTAAACTATATTTGTTGGACCAAGCATGGAGAAACCGGGATAATGATGGAAGAATGTGAAGAAGAACAAGAACAACTGGAGCCTCGACGACATTATTGCTCAATTCGTGGCTTCGATGATACAAAGAATGGGAGAAGTGAAGAAGAGGGAGGTGCTCTTGGTGAAGGTGATGCTCTTGGTGATGCCATTCATGATGCATAGAAAGAATGCGAAAGTGAAAAAGAGAAGGCGAAGTTTGACCGCATGCTAGAAGATCACAAGAAATTACTATACCCATCCGCCCAAGATGGGCAAAAAAATTGGGTACAACATCGAGTTGTTGAAATGGAAGGCACAGTAATGGTGTATCCGATAAGACATTTGGACAATTAATAAAGATCCAAAAAAGATGCTTCCGAACCCTAATGAATTGCCCACCACTATGTACGAAGCAAAACAGGTCATCTGTCCTTTAGGATTAGAAATCCGTAAGATACATGCATGTCCTAACGACGTGCATCCCTCGCACTGTGGGCAAGGACTACAAGAATTTAGATGAATGTCCCGTATGTAAAGCATCACGGTATAAGATCAAAGCGAGATGACCCCGGTGATGTTGAGGGGAAGAACGTCCCAGAAGAAAATCCCCGCAAAGGTTATGTGGTATGCTCCTATAATACCACGCCCGAAACGCTCTTTTCGTAAAAACAAGGACCATGCAAAGTTGTTGCGGTGGTACAAAGAAGACCGTAAGGTAGACAACATGTTGAGACACCCTGCTGATGGGTCTCAGTGGAGAGCAATAGATAGGGAATTTTCAGAGTTTGCAAAAGACACAAGAAACTTGAGGTTCGCTTTAAGTACGGACGGTATGAGTCCTTTTGGTGAGCAGAGCAGTAGTCATAGCACTTGGCCTGTTACACTATGTATCTACAACCTTCCTCCATGGTTTTGCATGAAGCGAAAGTTCATTATGATGCCGGTGCTCATCCAAGGCCCGAAGCAACCAGGGCAATGACATTGATGTCTATCTAAGGCCATTAATTGAAGAACTCCTACTTTTATGGAGCGAAACAGTGTTCGTGTGTGGGATGAGTACAAACAGAAATACTTCGACCTGCGAGCACTGTTGTTTGTGACAATCAATGATTGGCCTGCTCTAAGTAATCTTTCAGGGCAGTCAAACAAGGGATATAATGCATGCACACACTGTTTTGATGACCTTGATAGTATATATTTGAAAAAATACAGAAAGGTCGTGTACCTTGGGTGTCGTCGATTTTTTTCTATGAATCACCCAGTTAGAAAGAAAGGCAAGCATTTTAAAGGTAAAGGCGGGACCACCGATGCAAGCCTCGCAAATGTAACCGGAGAAGATGTATTTGAGATGGTTAAGGATCTGAAAGTAGTTTTTGGTAAGGGACAGGGCAGCCAACCAGTTTCAAAAGATGCAGCCGGTCATGCACCCATGTGGAAGAAGAAGTCAATATTTTGGGAGCTACCCTATTGGCAAGTCCTAAAGGTCTGGAATGCGATCGACGTCATGCACCTGACAAAGAATCTTTGTGTGAACCTTCTAGGATTCATGGGTGTGTATGGGAAGCCTAAGGACTCACTTGAAGCACGACAAGACTTGCAGCGCATGGAAGAGCGAGACAACCTGCATCCAGAGAAGACAGATGATGGACGTCAATATTTAAGACCTGCTAGCTACACTCTTAGCAATGAAGAGAAAAAAATCATGTTTGAATGCTTAAGCAGCATGAAGGTCCCATCTGGATTCTTCTCTAATATAAAAGGTATAATAAATGTGTCCGAGAAGAAATTTCTGAACTTAAAGTCGCATGACTGCCATGTGCTTATGATGCAATTGCTTCAGCTTGCATTAAGAGGAATTCTACCTCCACATGTACGTCGGCCACCGTTAAGCTATGTGCATTCCTCAATGCAATTTCTCGAAGGCAATCAATCCATCGGAACTTGCCGCTCTACGAATGATGTGATTCAATGTCTTGTCGCCTTTGAGTTAGTGTTCCCTCCATCCTTCTTTGATATCATGACACACCTCCTAGTACATCTGGTCAAGGAGATCAATATTCTTGGTCCTGTGTTCCTGCATAATATGTTTCCCTTCGAGAGGTTTATGGGAGTCCTGAAGAAATATGTTCACCAGCGTGCTCGGCCAGAAGGAAGCATCGCAGAGGGCTATGGGACAGAGGAGGTCATTGAGTTCTGTGTTGAATTCATTCCTGAACTTGACCCAATTGGTGTTCCTGAATCGCGACACGAGGGGAGACTGAGCGGAAAGGGAACGATAGGAAAGAAAACATACATCGGTACGGGGGACGATTATTTCAATAAAGCACACTACACAGTTCTTCAAAACTCATCCGTGGTGGAGCCGTATGTCACAAAACACAAGGACTTTCTACGATCCCAGTCTCCTCCTCCTCTGGCCAGAGGCCCGCGCCGCCGTCTGCACGCCGTCGAAGGGCATGAGCCGCCGTCTGAACGCCGTCCAAGGGTGAGCGCCGCCGAGCTAGCAGCTGTATGCAAGTGTTGTATGTGTTGCGTCGGCCATCGAGTCGAGCGCGGTTGTGCGTCTCTGTTGGACGGCCATCGAGCCGCGGATCATGCGTGTATGTGTGTTGCGTCGGCCATCGAGTCGATCTCGTTTGTGTTGTGCGCGGCGGCCATCGAGCCGGGACGATGCATGTATGTGTGTTGTGGCCGGCCATCGAGCCGAGAGCATCTCCATGCACAATTTGGAGAGAGAAAGAGAGCACGTACACGCCGGATTTAACGACGATATCATAATTCATTTTATTCGAAACCCTAACGACGCCCTAACGACCGGACTAACGAAGATACGCCCTAGCGGCGACCGGACGAACTAAGGCACGACCCGATTTAACGAAGATACGACCTAGCGACGACCCAATACGACCTAGCGATTAATTTTATTAATGGTAACTTATAATGTAATTATGTTTAGTAACTTGACACCGGATTACAAGTGTAACTTATAATATAATTAACTTTATTAATGGTAACTTATAATGTAATTATGTTTAGTAACTTGACACCGGATTACAAGTGTAACTTATAATATAATTAACTTTATTAATGGTAACTTATAATGTAATTATGTTTAGTAACTTGACACCACATTATTAGTATAACTTATTATATAATTAACTTTATTCATGGTATCTTATAATGTAATTATGTTTAGTAACTTGTCACCACATTATTAGTATAACTTATAATATAATTAACTTTATTTATGGTAACTTATAATGTAATATCTAAGGTTTTGTAATATTGTAATATTTTAATAGAATGGCAAGTAACTTCATTAATAATAGTAATGTCACGTGACTTTATTATGTAACTTTATGTCAAGTAACTTTATTAATGGTACTTTTATTTAACTTTATTAACTTTCTCATGTCATGTGACTTTATTGTGTAACTTTATGTGAAGTAACTTATTAATGGTACTTTTATTTAACTTTATTAACTTTCTCATGTCATGTGACTTTATTATGTAACTTTATGTGAAGTAACTTTATTAATGGTACTTTTATTTAATTTTATTAACTTCCTCATGTAATATCTAAGGTTTTGTAATATTGTAATATTTTAATAGATTGGCAAGTAACTTCATTAATAATAGTAATGTCATATGACTTTATTATGTAACTTTATGTCAAGTAACTTTATTAATGGTACTTTTATTTAACTTTATTAACTTTCTCATGTCATGTGACTTTATTGTGTAACTTTATGTGAAGTAACTTATTAATGGTACTTTTTATTTAACTTTATTAACTTTCTCATGTCATGTGACTTTATTATGTAACTTTATGTGAAGTAACTTTATTAATGGTACTTTTATTTAATTTTATTAACTTCCTCATGTAATATCTAAGGTTTTGTAATATTGTAATATTTTAATAGATTGGCAAGTAACTTCATTAATAATAGTAATGTCATATGACTTTATTATGTAACTTTATGTCAAGTAACTTTATTAATGGTACTTTTATTTAACTTTATTAACTTTCTCATGTAATATCTAAGGTTTCTCATGTATATTTTTCTTTTTTCTTGTGGCGCTACATGACAAATTGAATTCTAACATCTTTTAATTAACAACTTTTGCAGAAATGGCCGATCCGAATGATAACATGGATGAGGCAATGATGGACCTAATCAACAGCGGCGGCAATCAAAATCCCCAAGTCCAAGGTGATGACAATGAACAAATAGATGATGGGAGTCAAGATTTACCGATTATGAAGAACTTGTGGGAGACAATCCCGATGAGGTCTATCTACAATCTAGTCTATATGTATATACATGAAATTAAAAAAGAATGGCTTTTGTATTAATATATTTATACTTTTTTGTGTAGCCCTCCCGGATCGGGCGACAACTACCGGAAATAGTAGAAAAGTGCGAGGCCCGAAGAAGCCGTTGGAGGGTCGGTACATTCTCGCCGGAATTCGACGAGGGGTACAGGCCAAGTACTTGGGGAACATTCAAAGAAATTTGTTGCGCACTTGTGGATACCTAGTAAGGGCCGGGCTCCCGATCAGTGCTCGAGAATGGAGGCAAATGTAAAGATGACCCTACTATTAGTTATGTCTCGGATCGTGATGGGGAATTGCTATGGCTAGATATCCTTCAACATTTCACGCTCGATACGTGGATGAAGCTTTGAAGGAGAAGGTTCAAATCTAGGTTATGCGTAAGATGGCCAAACAATTTCAGGCTTGGAAAAAAAGAAACTCCACAAGACTTTTGTTGCACATAACCGGACACCGGATTTCACCAACAAGGCCTACGCCAAGTTGAGGCCTTTTTGGGATGAGTTCGCATACAGCTTTAAGAACTCGGATGAGGGTCGTGCACGGATGATCCGTAATCAAGAAAATGCTAGACACAAGCAATACCACCATCACTTGGGTTCGTGTGGCTACCGGACCGCTATTCCCAAGTGGGCGTAAGCCGGAACAGAGATTGTTGACAAGGGGATGGAACTGAATCACCGGTGACCGGCCTCGAAGCGCCAAGTATTGGTTCTTCGGTCATGGGGAACCCCGGACCTAGAGACCGGAAAGGTAGTGTACGGCGAGAAGCCGCAGAGAGTGGGGAGAGAATGGCCTATGCCCGAGGATTAGTTGAAAGTGGCACCGGCAGCCAAATAGAGAGAAGGATGAGCTGACATACGCCCTGGAGACTGCTGAACACGGTGGGCGAACAAGAGGCTATGGGGAGATATCGTGGGAGCATGGCTTCCCTAAAGATAGACCCACTTATAGAAGCCGCCAAAAAAAGAAGGAAGAGGAGGCAGAGCGATTGCGTAGGTTGGAGGCAATGGTGATGGAGTCACGCGAAGCGGCTCGTGAAGCGATACAGCGAGAGAAAGCACTTGAAGAGAGAATGAACGAGGAAATCAAAAGGCAAGTGCAGGAAGCAGTAAGTTTTATACAAAGGCAAACTGCATAAGAGCCTGGAGTCAACATTAGCCCCCCCGGTCAGTTGAAAAGCAGTTGCGCTTCCACGGAGGTGCCAAGTATTCAAGACGACGTGGGGCTGCGCTTTCCGGTGGATGACGTCACTGAACCTCTGACAACATGTGAGCTGCACATTCCACAGGGGGCTGCCACAGTCATGGTTGCTGTCGGTGTTGTAACTCCTATCGACCCTACGAAGACACCAAGAATCTATGGGGCGATAGTTCCAGCTGGATATGCTAGTGTCTCAGTGGATAAAGTTGTCAAAGGCTTCGAAAATGTGCAGCTTGAGATAGAAGGAGGTGATGGAGAGAAGACTCTAGGACAAGCAGAGAAGACATTCATTTGTTGGCGCAAGCGCTACATCATTATTCCTGGGGCTTCACCTAGTAGTCTACCACCACCTCGTCATGAACCTAACCCCAGGTGTGGATGAAACTTGACGATACATTTATTCACTAACTTTATTTTGCATTCCCTTAGTTAGCGGTTTACTCATATACCTCTTTGGTTTCATAGGTGGTCACCAACATGTCATAGTGCTGCGGGTGATGACGAGGCAATGCAAGACACGGCTGCATCGCCTCGGGCTGCAACGCCGCCTCCTCGGGCTCCAACGCCGCCACCTCGGGCTCCAACACCGCCACCTCGGGCTCCAACGCTGCCTCCTCAGGCTCCAACACCGACACCGGCTGCCCCTTCGCCTCACGCCGGGCTCCAACACCCCCACCGGCCGCCTGTCGCCTCCACACGTGGCTCCGGCGCCAAAAACCGGTGGACCCACCATTGAAGAAGAGGCCGGCCACACGATCAAATGTGTCGGCCGCCCCCCAAAAAAAAAAAAGAAAGCCTCTAAAAAGAAACAACCCGTCATTCCTAAGAAGCTATCCTATGAGAAGACTGCTGCAGAAATAGATGCTTCGGTAAAGTCAGATGTGGACAGTTTCTTCAAGAGACTTAAGGATGAAAGAGAATCCAAGCGAAACCCTGAGAAGCCCTACCTCTTACTAAAGCCAGAACATCTACAGCAAAGGGTTGAGGCTCAACAAAAAAAGAGGCGTGAAGCTTAGAAAGAATCATCATCTTTATCTGACTATGATCGCACTCTAACTAAATCCCTAGAAGAAGAGAAGAAGAAAGAGAAAAGAGCACGCAAGGGTGTAGCACAGCTCGGGGAACAATCAAAGTAATCAGTGCCCCCGCTAGTCATTGGGAATGAATATGGTTCAAACATCGACGTGCTAGACCAGCAGATACCTCCAGATTTGAACTATGAGAATCTTGAAACCTTTTTTGCGGAAACTGGTCTTAGCTTATCACAAATGATAGCTGGGGCAGCAATTGAAAGTGCTCCTGAAATTGATCATTGGCAGAAGACATATGAATATGGCAAGAGTCTATTCAACCCTGTGGCCCTCAGCAAACTTGGCACGCAAATGTACTTGCTCAACCAGTGGTACCTAGCAGCGTGTGGCAGAAGAGCAGATGACTATTTGCGTCCGAATTAGAAACCATCATTACTTCCGTGGTGATGATGTTATTTATGTTCAATTTAATGAGCTACACCAGCTATGCCACATGGACGCTCTGGACAAAGCTCTAATCACCGCTTCGTCTCGTAAGTGATTCTTTCTTTTTAATAATATCACTCCAAATTATCATGTATATGTATAACTAATTACATAAACCGGCTATACATATGCGTAAAACATGATGAGGGACCTCCGAGCTAGAAATGATAAGGAGATTGGATTTGTAGATCCTTATGTTGTATTCAAAGACCCCAAGATTCCGTATGTCTTATGGAGACGTCAAACGGAGAGAAATCTACGGAGGTACTTGATCAATCAAAAGGATAAAAGATATATACTCTTTCCCTATAACTTTAAGTAAGTATCGTTATCGTGTGTACATTCTATTAAACCCATTATTCAGATTAGTATGAAGATATATAATTATTTTGCCTACACACAAATGCAGCTTTCATTGGATACTAATTGTGATTGATCTCTGGCAATCTCATTTGCTAATCTATGACTCATTGAGAAAACCACAGGAAGATTACCAAGAAATGATAGATATTATTCAAGGGTAACTTCGATCTCTAAATATTAATTTGAGCTTTTTAACTCGGTAATAGATAATTAATAATGATCGCTTTTATTGCTAGGGTTTGAAATTTGGGTTCGTGCAGAACACCGTCCAGATTTGAAAGCGCCACTTTCAAAGCCTATCCTACTTCAGTGGATTCTACGGCAGCCATCGGGCAAAAATTTGTGTGGCTACTATGTCTGCGAATTTCTGACGGTCTATGAAAAAAGAATAAATCTTGAGCACGCAAAAGTATGTAACATGTATATATAATAAGTTCATTTCATTTATTTGTTGCTATTTAATAAATCTTATTTATACCTATAACTTTTTTCTTTAATGTCTATTAAAGGAGACGTGGTTGAGGCAGAAGGTGTTGGATGAAGTCCGCCCTAAAAGGAATTCGGGGAGACAATCGCAGGATTTCTTAACGACTAGGTCCCGAATCCTTACTTCAACCCTGACGAGCCAATGAAACCAAACCAAGATGATCATTTGTACGATGCTTGAGTGGCGGAGCACAATTAAGTTGTAAATACTTTATCCGTGATGGATATGTGTAAATATTATATTATGGACCTATAGACATGTATAATATATAAATAGTGTTATATAGTATATTTATATGTAATGCTCTAAATTATATAAATTATAGGTGCGCATCTACGTAAACAAACAGCGAACAATACGCATTCGAAAATAATAATAATATAATTGTAAACCAGAAATGGAAAACCAAAAGAAAAGAAAAGGAAAAAAAAAAAAACTCTTTAGTCCCGGTTGGTAACACCAACCGGGACTAAAAGGGGCGGCCAGGTGGCGCACCCTGGCACACCCTTTAGTCCCGGTTGGTGTTACCAACCGGGACTAAAGGTGGACCTTTAGTCCCGGGCCGCAGAACCGGGACTAAAGGTGGGACATTTAGTCCCGAAATCTTAGTCCCGGCTCCGCAGCCGGGACTAAAGGCCGTTTAGGCCCGGGGCTAAAGCCGATTTCTGTAGTAGTGCCTCGACTCCGCGCAATGGGAGCGGATGCCGCTCGCGGCCGCAACAACGAAGCAAGGATATTTAACAATTTGCCACTGATGCCACCTCTTCGTATGCCAGTTTTAAACACTACTACATGTAGTAATATTTATAGGGACGGTTTTTATAATCGCCCTTACCACACCGTTTCTACAAATCAATGATTTAAAGGGGCAATTTTCTAACCGTCCTTATAAATCCATTTGTACCGCCCTTACAAATAAATTTTAAATTTCACAAAACTAAGCTAAAAAAACACGTAAAAAGGCAAAAAAAAAATGGAAAAAAATTCTTCACTTTCGAAAAAGGACCTCACCGGGATAGCTCACCACAATTTTTGCACAATTTTCGTCGACTTGTGTTCCGTGAGATTCAAACCTCTGACCTCAGCCTCGCGCATCGCCTTCTCTACCACTTCACCCCTTCGTCACTTGTGTCTAAATCTGTTTTCGGACCTCCTCATATTATACCAAACTGAGTTAAAATTGACTATTTGAATTCCTAAACGAATTCAAATCAAAACGTTATCAATTACAAAGTTTCATAACGTTTTGAGACCTACAACTTTTGTGTTGGTCATTTCTCTATTCGAGGTCATTTGAAAAAGTCAAATTTCAAATTTGAGAAAGTCAAACGTAATTTTCTTTGACAAGATGATTTCAAATTAAAAAGTTGTCAACTATAAAGTTTCATAACTTTTCAGGATCTACAACTCTTATTTTGATTGTTTCTCATCCGAGGTCATTTAAAAAAGGTGATTTTAAAAATTCAAATTTCAAATTTGAGACATTCAAACATAATTTTCCATGTGAAACAAAATTCAAATGAAAAAGTTGTCAACTACAAAGTTACATAACTTTTTTAACATCTATAACTTTCATTGTGGTCATCTTTTCATGCGACTTTGTTTTATCAACTCAAAATTTGCCAAATTTGACTACTTCAAACAACATTTTGAAATTGCAAATAATTTTAGCTGGAAAAGTCTTGAATAGCAAAGTTGTACAACTCGTCAAAATGTACAACTTTTATTTTGACCATTTCTTTATTTAACAAAGTGATAGTAACGTTGTTCACAAATCTTACACATCTCTCTTATATAGTTTCTTAAAGTACAAGAGAGATATGTAAGATTTGTGAACGTTACTATCACTCTATCTAATGGAGAATTGACCAAAATAAAAGTTGTACATCTTGATGAGTTCTATAACTTTTATGGTTATGATTTTTCTAGGAGAAATCATTTACTCCTTCAAAATATTATTTCAAGTTATCATTTTTTAAAATTCAAATATTCAATTGACAAACCAAATTCACATGAAAAGATGAAGATATAACAACACATTAAATTGATAAAGAATGATTTTAGAAAATTTAAGAAAAAAAATATTAGATTTGGAGTTAGTATGAGGAAGAAAACTAGTTACAAGTTTTATCTAAAGATTAAAAAGAGAAATTTAAGAACACATTAAATTTTAAAGCTGAAATTCAAATTAAATTTTGGAATAGAAAATGATTTTAAATGAAAAAATTGCAAACAGTAAAGTTACATAACTTTTTAAAATCTACAACTTTTATTTTGGTCATTTTTCCACCTGAGGTTGTTTTAAAAAATTCAAATTTAAGTGCTTGATTTTTTAATATTCGGCATCTATTTATAGGGGCGCCTCAGTATAGAGCCGCCCTATAAATCGATTTGTAGGGGCGGCTGGATAAATAGACGCCATTTGTAGAAACGGCTCATAATACTAACCGCCCCTGCAAATCGATTTATAGGGACGACTCGTTTCGGAACCATTTGTAGGGGCCTACCCTTACAAAAAAAAAAGTTGGCATTCCTACAAATGGCAATTACAAGATTGCCATAAAAACAAAACGTTGCTATATATTTGTCATTTTTGCTTATGTGGTTGGCTAGGTCCAGCATGGATCGGGGATGAAAAATGACCCTTTGCCCCTGTATGGCCTTCTTCTCCCCCACACCCTCCCTCCTCTCTCTCTCTCTCTCTCTCTCTACTCTCACTTCGAGCTACAGCCAATGGACTCTAAACTGGTTGATGCGGCGGTGGCGGTCGTGGCGGTCGTGGTCGTCGGCCACCAGATGGATATGGCAAGAGCATGCAGCTGGTTGAGGCGTTCAACCCGCATTGCGAGGAGTCCAGTCCCCCACCCGGTACGTGTTTCGTGTTCCCTACTGCCACGCTCGATCTTCATCGCGGTAACGGGGGCAGCACCACGTACGGTGAGGTCACGGCCACGATCCACTTATGTGCCTGGCCGTACCTGAACCCAACCCAGCGAGCTGCTCAAGGCACACCACATCCTCGTCCTCGCTGCCGTCCAGAACGCGTAGCGCAGCGTCAAGCGCCGAACCCCGGCCTGTGACTCCACCGTGAGCCTGCTACTGCGAATGCATGCCCACATGCATGTAGTCAGACGCACGTGCTCCAACCACGAGATGGTATCTCGTACTAGCTATTGCTATTCTCGCATTTCAGCTCATTAATAATAATGCATAGCATAGGGAGGAGATGCGGATGGACGGCATCGCGTGGTGTTTGCCGACGAGAACACGACATAATATAATATCCTCCATACCGTAGCTGTTCGACGAGGCTCAGATGGTAACCACGCCGCCGTGCCGGCCCGTAGCCATCATGGATCGGACGAGGAAGACGGCACACAGCGAGTCCTTTGTCTATGCGTCGTACGTCGTCGTCGTTCGAGTGTGCGACGCGCGGAGGGGAAGCTGGTGGGCTACCAGCCTACCACGTCTCGGAGGAGACCGTGCCGTGCTACCGGCAAATTGGAACGACATGCATGCATGCTGTTGTCCAGCAGGCTAGATGGAGTGCGCCGGCTTCGTGGACATGCAGGCAGGCTGGACCTGCCGCTCGCCGGCTTGGTGTGTAGGCGCCATGACGGCCAGCACAAGTGCTTGTGGAAATTAATGTCGCTGCCGTGTGTGTACTCTGTCTAGCCGTGCTCGGCATGAGAGTAGAGGACAGAAAAGGGGAGTGTGAGGGAGAGGAATGCCAGGCAGGGGCAAACGGTAATTTCCCATGTCTGATCCACGCTGGCGCACGGACATAGCCAGCCACGTAAGCCAAAGTGGCAAAGACATAGCAACGTTGTGTTTTTAATGACGATTTTGTAATTACCACTCATAAAACTGGCATCTGAAGAGATGACATTCGCAAAAACATGGCTTCGGGGTCGGGGCGCTGGAGCAGGGAGCCAGGGACCTTTTTTTTTTGGGTTATTTGGATTGGTACCATTACAATTCTGCAAGTTTAGAGATGTACCATTACAATTCGTGTATTTGGAAAACTACCATTACAATTTGAAGTTTCACTAAAACTTGCCATTGACTACGTATCCCAGCCGTTTGGGCCCATTGTCAGGCGTATACGGACAGTACGTATTTTCATATGGACATAATTGTCCCTGTGCCCATCTGAAAGAGGCCACAACTCACACACTCGTCTCCCTCTCGTTCATTCTCTCTGCTTCATTCCCCACCGCCGTTCCCCCTAGCCGCCTGCCGCGGCTGGCGCTGGGCCGCTGCAGCAGTGGATCCCGCGCCCCCGACCTCGCCCGAGCCCGTTGCAACAGTCGCCAGACCCTGCTCCAACCTCGAGGATGGTGAGGCGTTGAGCGCAGCCGCTGCTCCTGCAGCCATGGAGCACATCGAGGATAGGTATGGATTCAATCTTGCTGCTAGTCCTTGATTCAATCTTGGAACACTTGCATCTTAGTTCCTTTGCTCGTAGGTTGTTCTTGATTTTGTCACTGTTGCTTGCTGCTAGAGCTCGGTTGTTCTCATTAGAGATTAAAGTCGAAGCTTTCACTACTACCGACAGTAATGGTAGGAAAATTTACACTGAGGGTAGTGTGATTACATGGGATGTGGAGGTAGGATCATTCTCTTTCGAGTTGCTAATGCAAAGCTTGACCAATTAGTTTAAATGGTCACCTAGTCAGTCTCCCTGCGTGTGGTTCTTTGACAAAAGGATGTGTGAAGACATCAGATTAGTTAATAACTTTCAAATGCATGATTTGTTTGAAATGTATAAGGATCAGATGCATTATCAAGTTGTGGTGGGAGTTTATGAAAGAACAGTTGAAGATGTCGATGAGTTTGCTACCCTAGGGCCTATCTGTTCCATTCCTCCTATCTGTTCCATTCCTCCTGATTCCAACCAAAACCAGGAACACAACCATATTCCACTAGAGAGCAATATGCCTGAATCCAACCATATTCCACTAGATTATGTTAGCCCTGCTAATAATCCTACTGCTGAGCTAGAAACAGAAACAAAGTATCCTTCAGAGCCTGACCTAGAGCTAGACAGGGAACCAGACCTGTTTGATAATGAGGAGTATGTGGGTGTTGATGATGAGGGTATTTACATGCCGGTACCTCCACATCAGCACACTAACCATGCACAGGCTGCTAACAATCATCCTCCAGAACCTTCTTTTGCTAATGATGGTGGTGCTGCTGTTGAAGGAGGACTTCCTCTTGAGGCAGAGGTTGATGATACAGATCCACAGGAGGTCCAGGTCATTCATGATCCAGAGAACCCCAAGATTGTGTTAGGAGCGCTATTTCCTGACATTGTGTCACTCAGGAAGGCTATCAGGCATTTTGCAGTGAAGACAGGCTTTGAATTTGGTAATGTGCAAACTGACCCATCAAGATTCATTGCCAAGTGTAAAGCAGAGGTTTGTCCTTGGCGCATCCATGCTTCTAAGGTTTATGGTGCCAAGACAATAGAGGTAAAATTGTCATTTTTGCTATTATTTGCACTGAATATATATTTTTTCCAAACTGATGTGCATTTGTTTGTGCAGATAAAAAGGCTACCTGAAAAGCACACTTGCCATACCACCAAGCTTGTTTTTGGGAAGATGGCTTCCCATGGTTGGTGTGCAGATAGGTTGGCAGACTGGCTTAAGAAGAATCCAACCAAAAAGGCAAATGACTGCAAAGACAAGTTGGAAGGAGACTCCAAGGCATGGTCAGGTATGAAGTGTGCAATGGAGCAGATCCACGGTAAATATGATGAGAGTTTCCAGCTTCTTTTTAATTGGGCAGCACAAATTGAGCAAGTATCTCTTGATAGCTTAGTACATATAGAATTGGAGAAAGTGGAAAATAAAGACAGGTTCAGGAGGTTATTTTTTGCTCTTAAGACATGTGTAGATAGTTTCTTGGCTGGCTGCAGGCCTTTTATTGGCATAGATGCATCTTGTTTGCATGGTAAATATAGAGGTCAGCTAGCTTCAGCTACAGGTGTAGATGGACACAATTGGTTGTACCATATAGCTTTTGGAATTTTTAATCAAAGACTGAAGACAATTGGACATGCTTTTTGGAATAGCTGCATAGGTGCATAGGAGATGTCCCCAATCTAGTTATATGTACAGATGCATATAAAGGATTGGAGACTGCAGTTGGGGCTGTTTTCCCACAAGCTGAGAACAGGGAGTGCATGAGGCACTTATACCAGAATTTCATGAAAAAAATATCATGGTGATGTGTTTACAGATCACTTGTACCCTGCAGCTAGAAGCTTCACGAAGGGCTGTTTCAGTGGCACATGAAGAAAATATTTGAATTTGCACCTGACTCCATTGAGTATCTTGAACAATATCACAGCAGGATCTGGTATAGGTGTGGATTTTCAGAAAACAGCAAGTGTGACTACTTGACAAATAATGTCTCAGAAAGCTTCAATGCACAAATCAAAAAGTTTAAAGGGCTGCTGTTACATGAATTAGTTGACAGGATCAGAGAGCTCATCATGGAGAAAAGATACACAAGGAAGATGCTTGCTACTCAGTGGCCTGATGGAGTGTTACCTAGTGTGATGAAAGAGCTGAACTTGAGCACCAACAATCTTAAAGTAGTCAAAGTTTTAGTTAGTGATGTTGATATTGCAGAAGTGACCATATTAGATGATTAGAATAATCAGAAAAGAGAGACAGTTGACTTGCAGAACCACAAGTGCTCATGTAGGCAGTGGCAGGTGATAGGGAAGCCCTGCAAACATGCTTTGGCATGGATTTGCTCCAACGGAGGACTGAAAATTGAAGACTTTGTCCATGAGTACTACTCAGTGGCTAGGTTCAAGGCAGCTTATGAGAATAGAATTGAACCTATCCCAGATAGGTCAAAATGGCCAGTTGTGAACCTTGGCTTCATAGTGCACCCTCCATTGCTAGGCAGAGGTGCAGGAAGACCTAAGACTCAGAGGATTAGAGGCTACATGGAAAACAATCCTGCAAAAAAGAAGGTCAGATGTAAGAGTTATGGAGAATTTGGTCATTTTGCAAAAACTTGCAAACTGGCAGAAGTTGGAGAAGATGGTGAGAGAGCTCCACCTAGTTCAAAGGCTAAGAAAAGGTATTTTCCTGACTCAAACAATCAGTCCCTACTATGGTGGTACCATGCCTGTGCACTAATTATGAATTTTGCTTTTCTTTTGTAGGAAAGAAGCTCCAACTCAAGAAGCTGGTCCCTCCCAAGCAACTCAGGAAGCTGGTCCCTCCCAAGCAAAGAAACAAAAGGTGTAGAAGAAAGGGAAGAAGAATACACCAAAGAAGAAGAAAAAGACACCTATCAAGAAGAAGCTCAAGAAAACTGAGGCAAACCCTCCTGCAACTGTTGTCACTAGCCTGAGGAAGCTTGTCTACGACAAATAGACATTGGCATCAGCTTTTGTCTTGCTTTTGTAATATAAGAAAGTAGCATGCTTTTGTGAACTTGTATGCTTCTGCCCGATGCTAATGGTTGGTGTCGTCCAACCTTTTATTTGTACTGTTGGAACCAAGTTGTGATTGTGAACCTAGACCTTATTAGCTTGTGAGCTAAGTGCTTGTGCACCTGGAATGCTAAATTTAGTGGTTATGAAACCAAGGTTTCCTATCATCATTGTTTCTGGAATTGTATATCAGTTTGTGGTTCATTCCTGTCAATTTTTCTAGATATCCAACTCTGAACTGGTTGGTTCATGTCATGTACATGCCTATTTTTCTGAAAATCCAACTCTGAACCAGTTAAGAGTTGATTCAATTGTACACATACAGCCAGTTCATGCCAAATTTTCTATAAATTGCAATTCTGTGTACCATCTGGAAACTGAAATGCTAAGATCGGGCAAACATGCTGCCCAAAATTGTTCATATATTGCAAAGAAACATAGCTCCAATTACATTCCCATTACATTACAGTGCACAAAAGCAACCTACATCTAACCTGACACTACCCAACATTGCTAAACTAGATTACAACCCTTTCATTTCTTCCACACAATAGCCAACAGGAGAACAACAAACATTGCCAAGAACACAACAACAGCAACTACATTGTCTACCACAATTGGATTCTTTCCCTTCTTCACCTCATCTTTCAGTTCACTGACATTCTTATTTAGGTTCCCCATCTCCAGTTTTATGTCAGCAAACTGAATCTTCAAATCAGCTGCAACCATCTTCAAGTCACCACTAGTCTGCTGGATCCCTTGAATTGTAGCAGCAGGCTGCTGGACGACATGAACAACACCAAAAGCATTCTCCAATAGATGGGGATGATAATCACGCAAGTACAGCTCATATGCATCCTCGAACCAGAATTTACCACATCTATTTTGGCACCTGTAGTAGATGTTGTCCTTCTCGCTCTTGCACTTGACCACAGGCACCTGGCACTGGGGACAATCGATGAGAGGGAGAGTCCTACCCGGCTGAGAAAAGCTCAAAGCTAAGCTGGCCATGGTGAACTGGCAGCAGCGGCGGTGGAGAATGTGGCAGCGCAGAGGAGGACGGCGGCAGCTGTTGAGATGGCCGGCACCTGCGGCAACAGTCGCAGCGGCGGCACCACCAAACCCTACCGTATTCAGAGGAGGAAGACAAGGAGCGAGTTGAGGAGGAAGAAGGGAAGGAAGCAGCCGGCAGGGTGGGCCTTATCCACTTTCCCAGGGGCATGTGCGTCCATACGCAAATGGGGAGGCAGTGTATACGCCTGACAATGGGCCCAAACGGCTGGGATACGTAGTCAATGACAAGCTTCAGTGAAACTTCGAATTGTAATGGTAGTTTTCCACATACACGAATTATAATGGTACATCTCTAAACTTGCAGAATTGTAATGGTACCAATCCAAATAACCCTTTTTTTTAACGACGAAGCTTAATTCCGTACTTTTTTTCAAGGGCAAATACGTAATGTTTCGCCATACCATCCCCTATCTCATTTCCCAATCCCCAAAGCCACTCACTGCTCAATCCACTAGGGCAAGACCTCAACTGATATCAACCGTCTGATGATCAGCTTGTCGTTTTCCGCTTAACGGACCACGTAACGAGGGGATGCTCGGATGGGCTGGGCTGGCCCATGCTTTTTTGTTTTTGCTTTTGTTTTTTAAAAATTGCTCCTTTTTTTTGTTACCGGTAGGCTGTGTTAGGGGGCGTTTGGTACGGTTTTCACGTTCTACTAGAAATGTTTTCGAATCCTGTTTCTTGCTAGAAACGTTCTCTAGTGGTTCTCTAAGAATCATAATCAGGTGGAACACCTATTTGGGTGATTCACTCTGGTGATGTAAAAAATGAGAAATGGTGATTCAGGCTAAAACGGTTCGCGTTTTTTATACGTTTATTAGTAGATATTATAGTGATTCAAGCAAGAAACTGAATGTTACACCTAGCCAAACGGGACCAGATAGCACAAGTGGTGGCGGCTGCGCGGTTGGTTGGCGCAATGCACCTGCCTCCTTCCACTTGTTTGGACCGGCACTGCACGTTTGCACCCACACCCAAACGGCACAGACCCAGAGAGCCAGACAACCCTAAGCGCCACAACGTCGTCGCTCAAATCCTCTATGACTATGATGCTCCTTATATTCCTGCAATGCAAGGTATGCACATTCCGCGTTTGAAATGTTTTTTTAGAGAAAAGGGAGGACCCCCTGCTTTCGTATGATAAAAAACTTTATCAAAAGACTAATAATTTAATCCAACTAAACCTAAAATATCAAACGACCAACAGTCCATCATTAGTAAAATATTATTATTATGGCACATGTCTCCTATGATATGACTCATAAGTGATGTGCGGGATAGGTGCTCATTCCCGAGGGAAAAAAAAACCTGAGTTCAAAGTTTCGGAATCGGTCATCCAGAATCTGCTATTGCAGGGGTCATCCCAGCTCGGTGCTTGCTTGTTGTTTTGTTGTGCATGTCACTATCATGACTCTTCTGTCCTAACCTACTAATGACATTGTTTACAAATTAAAATATTTATTTACTTCTCTAGCAAGCTACGCGTTGGGGCGTGGCATCTACGGATAGTGCCATCTCACAATAGTCAAACCTAATCACATAAACAAGTACTGAACTCTTCAGTATTATCGCCTAAGCCAACATGTCAAACAAGATAAATCCTATATAATAGCATCATGTTCCATCATCATATCAATCTAACAGTTTTTTTATCATCATGTGACATTACCCAGTTGACCAATGGTTACCGAAAACAGCCCAATGTAAATGATGTTGAAAAGAGGAGCATTTGCCATTCTTGGCTTGCAAAAGACACGCAATTTCCTGTTTGACCTGCATTCATTGTGCCAACTGCCAAGCATAAAATCCTGTTGTATTGCGTGTATTGGTAGAAAGGTACTACCTTCCCGATTAGCATCATGCATTTTTGCGTGTTTGGTTTCCTCCAAGAGGCACATCATCAAGCAAATAGGTGAGATGATGCTTTCTGTCTCATTCTTACTTGCATCTGAGTTTCATGTTTTTTCAGTCTTCTTCCTCTTCTTTCTTTATTTTTATTTGTTGCTTATGAAGCTATGTCCAAAATTGACAAACGAATGGCCTCATACACACTTGATAAAGACCTTGTTTAGATTGGGGATGGAGAGAGATTGAAAAGTCCTGTAGCATTTCATTTGTATTTGATAAATATTGTCCAATCATGGCCCAACTAGGCTCAAAAGATTTGTCTCGTGATTGACAACAAAACTGTGCAATTAGTTATTTTTTATTTATATTTAATGCTCCATACATGCGGCTACAAATTGATGTGATGGAGAGAGAGAGAGTGAAAAGTCCTTTAGTATTTCGTTTGTATTTGGTAAATATTGTCCAATCGTCGCCCAACTAGGCTTAAAAGATTCGTCTCGTGATTTACAACTAAACTGTGCAATTAGTTATTTTTTTATTTATATTTAATGCTCCATACATGCGGCTACAAATTGATGTGATGGAGAGAGAGTGAAAAAACTTGGAATTTGGGGGGTGATCTAAACAAGGCCAAAGATGTTTTCTTCTTTTTATCAGCTTACTTTTCAATCCATTCTAATGTTGTGACTTTCCAAATCCTGTTGTCGCTTAGATTACACGTTGATAGATTCAGTATCAATGTAATTTCCATGGCAGCAGATTTTTAGATGTAACTGTCATTGTTTAATTTACATGGATTGTTATGCAGGTATGTTGAATGCTCCAAACAAAAAGGAGTATGTTTGTCATTTTGTTAACTTTTCACCAAATCGCAGGTGCACGGAGAATACGGAAACCAATTCAGATTGTTGGAAAAGATAGATCAACATCAGCTGCAGATGATAACATATATGAAGATGATTCGGTGAAAAGATCAATTTTGAGCTCACCATTAGTTGAGTTCAGCACTGTTTATTCAGCAACGAACAATTTTAGTGAAAAGCTTGGCGAAGGTGGATTTGGTCTAGTTTTCAAGGCGGAGTATTGGATAATTCATATACTTCCTCCAACTGTTATGATATGGTTGAGTGTTTAATTAATTCTTTTCATGTGGATAACCATAGTGGATACTTGATATCTCCAGGGGATACTACCAGATGGCCAAGAGATTGCTATCAAGAGGCTATCTACAAGCTCTGGGCAGGGATTGGAAGAGTTCAAGAATGAGGTGACGGTGCTATCCAAGCTGCAACACCGGAACTTAGTGAGGCTTTTTGGTTGTTGTATTCATGGAGAAGAGAAGATGATGTTGTATGAATATATGCCCAACAAGAGTCTTGACTCATTTGTTTTTAGTAAGTTTCAGTTACTTGCACTTCTGATTTTATACCAATACTTTCCGTGCTAGTGAGAACTACTAGTGTGCTTAGGCTTTATGCGCTTTGCTCACTAGTATGTGTAGGTGCTCCTCGGTTTAATTGAGTACTAGTTGCTTAGGTTTGTGTGACCTTGCAACCTAGTATTGGATAGGCGAGCACTACCTAGCCTTACACCTTAGTGGCTCAACCTAGGATCAATTTGTAAGGTGCTTGAACTTAGTTAGAGGGGTGAAGTCTTCGTTAGACCGATAGTTTTAATTCCACATTTATTTCGGTCATCCGCTGCGATTAGATTTTAGAAAGGACTATTGACCCCCCTCTAGTCCGCCATCTCGACCCTACAAGTGGTATCAGAGCCGAGGTCTCTCATTTGTGGTCTTCACCGACCAGAGAGGATGGCGACTAGTTGGCTAGATGATGATTGCCACACGCACATTTTTGATGGCACAGACTTTATACGATGGAAACACCATATGCTTGATCATTTGCGTGCAAAGGGTCCCAAGGCGTGGTTGATCATTGTTGTAGGCTTTGCTCGAGATGCCTTGGATGAGAGCAATCCAACCCAAGCTCAAGAGGATTGCTTGCAACTTGATTCATGCGCCCTTTACTATTTGACATGTGCTTTGCATAAAGATGTTTACCGGTGCGTGTGGGACATTGAGAGTGCTCATGGAGTATGGGAGGCACTCCAAGCCCTCTATGGTGATGACTCCACAAGTGATGATGGAAAATTCAAGGTGGAGGATGGTCACAAGGAGGAGGTGCATGAGGATGTTGAGCATATTCACAATACGGTGGTTGTGAAAGATTGCTCCACCTCATGGTCAAGTGATGACGATGATGATTCTATCTCAAGTTCACTTGAAAATGATGATGATGGCTATGAGAGTGATGTCTCCACAAGCTCATCAACAACACCACATTGCTTCATGTCACATGGTGACACCAAGGTGTCAATTGCTAATGTGGTTGTTGATTGTGATGATCCAAATTTTGTGCTTGTATGTAGACTCACTAAGGCTTTAGAAAATGAGATGGCTAAAACAAAGAAATTGCAAAATGAAAACTTATTTCTAAAGACCATATGTGAACAACAAAAGCATCTACTTTATGTTACTACTTGTTCACATGAGGAGCTAAAAATCCATCATGAGGAGCTTAGCGTTGCTTATGACAATTTGATGTTAGATCATGCTTTTCTCACTAAGAAGCTTTTTAATGAAGAATCTAAAATTAGTGAGAGCTCATCATTTGGGTCAAATGATCAATCACATATTGTTGCTAACCCTTGTGATGTAGGCAAAAAGCATGTATCCACCTCTTGTAATGATTTACTTGCTATGCCTTGTTCTTCACATATAGATGCTTGTTCTTCCTCTATGTCTTGTGAGACTAACCTTTTGAAAGAGAACAATAAGCTTAGTGATCAAGTGAAGAAGTTGGGCAATAAGCTAGAGAGATGCTACAACTCTCAAGTCACCTTTGAGCATATGTTAAAAACTCAAAGAAGCTATGGTGACATGAGTGGTCTCGGTTTCAACAAGAAAAACATCAACAAATCGAGATTCCAAGATGACAAGAGTGGCATCCACTTCAACAAGAGCAAGATCAAAGAAAAGAGATGGGGCAAGAGGAAGTTTAAAAGAGAGATGAAGAAGCTAGAAGAATTGAAGCTCTCTCATTTCTTATGCTTCATATGCCAAGAAGTGGGACACTTAGCAAATGCTTGCCCAAATAAAGAGAAGCTCAAGTTGAAGAAGGAAAAAGAGAGGCTCAAGCATGTCAAGTGTTTCAAGTACCGCATTTGGGGTCATCTCACCTCAATGTGCCCAACCAAGCAATTGGTGAAACAACAAGAGAAGCCTCAACCAAAGCCACAAGTTGAGCAAGAGAAGACACCCCAAACTCAAGTCAAGATCAACCATGAAGATGGTGGTGACTTGAAGATGAAGAAAAGTACAAGAAGGGGTGGACAAGCAAGAAGGCATCAAACTCCAAATCAAGATGCCAAGATGTTGAGCAAGAATCAAGAGAAGAAAGACTATGCTCACATCAAGTGCTTTGATTACAAGGAAATGGGTCACTTTGCTTTGAAGTATCCCAACAAGCTTGAGAAGAAGGCTCAAGCAACCCATAAGAGGCAAGGCAATGAGAAGCACAACATGAGCAAGGAAGAGAAGGCTCTAGCAAAGAAGAAGTGCTACTCATACCGAGAAAGGGGACACATGGCTCATTCATATCCTCTAGGTGAGACTCCTAAGCCTATTTCAATTGATGCAAATACTAATGTGCTTAGGAATGATAACAATGGTACCTCCTTGGTTGCTATTGCAAAACATTCCGCTACTCATAGTAAGCCATTGCCAAAGTATATTGCTCCTAACTTGAGAGGACCTAAGCAAGTTTGGATACCATTAAAAAGTGGATGATTGATTGTAGGTACCATTGGTATTGGATGCTTGGTTCAAGTGGTATTCATCTTGTTGATCGTGAGTTTGAGCCAAGTATTGTTGAATGATGATCATTATCCCAATGCCATGACAAATGAAGTGAAGTCCAAGTGCTACAATATACAAATATCACACTCAAGTTGTGGTGATTGGTTTGTTTGATGGCTTGCAAATTGAATTGAGTTAAAGCTTGCTAGTGGATGATCATGATCTATCAAGGTATATCTCTTGTTGATCACATTTATTTGGGTGCATATGAGTGGATTGAATTGGATATATATGCATATGTTGCTTGCTATAAGATGTTTGAATGGATTTCATGTTTAGTAATCAAATTTAGATTGGTTTGGTTGGATATATTCATGAGACTTCATTTAGTAAGTGGTTTGAATGGATATATGTCTTGTGAGGGTGTTCAAACAAGTTGATTTCAAGTTTGATTCACATTTGTTGAAGAATAGCTCAAGTATTGAAATCTGTCCAAAATTGAAAATCTGACCTAGCTGAGATCAAGTCTGAGTTTGATGGATCAAATCCATTTGGATTGGCTTGAAAATTTATGTGCATGCTCTACACTTATGATGGTTATTTCTGTTCAAATTTTATGAGAATTAGACAAAAAATGCTTTAGTTTTGGAGTGAACCTTGTCAGCTATAGTGCAGCAGTTTTCAGCATGTACCCTCTGAGAAAAATTCAAAATCTGGTAGCAATCTAGAAATCCAATGCAACTCAAATTTCTATGGGTGATAGATGACTTAGTGAAGCACATCTCCACTAAATTTCATGGTCATTGGAGCTATACATTGAGAGATATGAATTATTCTTTGAAAAGTACAGAATCTGCCAGAAAAATGACAAACATTGGATTGATCAAGAGTCACTTCAATTGAAAGGCCCTCAAGATGGAATCATATTTGCAAGTGGTTGAGGGACCTATGTTTGGTTTTGGATTAATCTTGAAGCATGACAAGCAATGGGTACAAGGCATTTGATTGAGAAGTATGTTTGACACACAATTTGGTACTCAAATTGGAAGATCAAGACCAAGCTCAAGATGAAGAAGAAGTTTAAGTTCTAGTGATGATTGGAGATCATTTGATAGAAAGAAAAGAACTTAAACAAGTAGAAAGAAAAGGACTTAACAAAGATTTCAAGGTTATTCATCATGACAAGTCCATGGGTCAGTCAATCAAAGGCAATTCAAGTAGGTATCAAGGATGGTTCTTTGGAAAGAGACCACTTCTCCCTTGTGGGGGGCTTGCCGCCCAATGAGTGGGTGAACCAAGTGTGGTACTTGGAAGGCTAACATGGAAGTGGTAATCTAAAGGACATTTGAGATGCTTAGTTGAAGCAAATCAAAAGGGTTGATCTAGTGAAGCAAGCAACACCCAAATAGAAAGCAATACATGGATATTTCAGGTGGTATTCACATTTGGCATCATGATCTCACACACAAGTAGATATCAATCATAGTTATATCATGCAAGCAAAGATCAAAAAAGAAGTTGTGCACTTGATCATTAGTGGTTCCAAATTCATATGGGTGAAGAATGGATTCTATCTTTAATGATTTATCTTCACCAAGCTTTGAAATGGACTTCACATCGCCTTTGCAAAGCTTATTTGGAATATAATGACTATCCTCTACTCTAAAAAAGCAAAGGTGAAATTGGTTATCATATGCATATATACTTACTAAGGACATGATTAGTGCATATAGACATATCTAGTGAGCATTCATGCAAAATCAAATGATTTTGAGTTCATATCATGCCACTATTATTTCTATGTCTTGAGTTGATCTAGTGGCTAAATATGACTTATTCATGAGCATGTGAACCTAAATGTTTAATCTAGCTAAATGAGCAAGAAAGGATCTAATTCAACATTGACAAGATAACCATTGAAAGATATGTGAAGAAACTTGTCATTGGTTTAAATCGAGTTAGATTACTTATGCAAGTTTGCTAGTTTGAACTAAAAGAGAAAGAAGCTCATGGAAAAAAGTTCAAGAAGTAGAAGACAATAATATAAATGGATATCAAATTTAATATTTACAAGTGGTATCTAGACTCACTATTCATACAAGTGGTATACACATGGTGTCACACTCCTACATGTGGTATCTTTCCACACACGTGCTATATCAAGTGGTGCTACAAATGGTGTCTAGATCAAGCATTCAAGTGATATCCTACACTTCAAGTGATCCTCAACTCTAAGTGATCAAATTCAAGCAAAGCTACCCTCAAGCGATCAAGTCAAGTGGGTGACCTTACAACAAGAGGAGAAAAAGACCTACAAGTGGTGTCAAGTGGTATTCCAACATCATATGGAGGTGTCCATTAAAAATGCAAGATTCAAGTGTCAACCATCTACTTTCTAAATGCAACCCTTTGTCAAGAAAAAGCACATCCTTTATGGAAATTGATGACAAAGGGGGAGAGATTGGACAAAGATATGACAAGAAGAAGTCAAAATATACAAGGGAAAAGGGGAGATGTTGGACAATGACATGAGAGATTGGACAAAGAATGCAAATTGGACATGGATATGACCAAGAGGGAGCAAGATTGAAAAATGCAAAGGGATCAAAATTCTTGGACAAGAGAAGCACACAAGTAGGGGGAGCAATCTCATGAATACATGCTTGATGCATTTGATTGTGCATTACATTTGCTTGCTTGCATTGCATTTGTCCTACATTCCTACATGCTTGTATGCAAATGTTTGCTAGAACTAAGACTTGGATGATGTTTGATGTTATGTGGTATCTAGAGCCTAGTCTTAGTATAGCAAGTTGCAACTAGAACCTTGATTATAATGTTGATCTCACGTGGTATCTAGTTTCACTTATTTCTAGCGAAGATTGATGCTAAGGATGTTAAAAAGGTGGTATACATGCTACAAAGGTTCATTCTCTATCTTGTATACCTTAGCATCATTTTGTAGTACTAACACTCCCATAAATTTCAAATTTATGCATGTGTGCAAGCTTGAAACCAAACCATTTGACCACACATGTAGAAGGAGTTAACACTACCAAGTTGATTTTATGGTGCTTATCCAAATCATAGAAATAGAGCTTAAATATTGGATAAGTGGCATAAAATCCCAAAATACTTAATTTTCATATCTTTGTAGAATTGTCATCAATTACCAAAAAGGAGAAGATTGAAAGGTCCTTGTTTGGTTTTGGTAATTGAGTGACAACCTAGGTGGACTAATTGTGCTTATGTGAGATATACAGAGAATTAGTCCACAGGTGATGAAGGAGCTTAACGCATGATACATGACATGGAGTCATGTGGCTAGAGGTGAAGATCAAGACAAGACTTGGCTTGATGGACCGGTCGCGAGGGTGAAGGGCAAGTTGGAGGCTTTGAAGCCGTTGGTGCCGAGTGTCGGGAGGCTTGAGCAAAGACTTGGCGCCGAAGGACCGAAGCGATGGTGAAGAGCAAGTGAGGTCAAGATCGATGGACCAAAGGCCATGCGATGATATGAAGTGGATTATATCATTCATGTGGATGTTGGTGCATGTGTTGCACCGGCATTGGAGGAGATGGAGTGGAAAGCGCAAGGCAAAGGTATAATCTAGGGCGTTTTCATTTCACCGGTCATAGGTGTGTAGAGAAGTTGATGACCGGGTTTAGGATAGATGGCCTTACTATCAAGAGGGGCAAACTTGTTTGCATATCGGTCATCTAGTGCCACTTGAGCGATCTAACTTTGCATCGTGTGGCTAGAATCGAGTGGCGATGTGAGAAGGAGTGAAAACCCTTTGAAAAATGTTTGTGAAAATGCTAACACACTTGCACATGGTGATGTACACATGGTGGTGTTGGCACATTTGCAAAGGGGATGAAGTTTGCTGGGTAGAGAGGGGTTTGGGATCCTCTCTCCCTCCCGCCGAACTTGTGAGGCGGGATTCGGAGCTTTCGTGGAAGTGAAGTGCTCATTTTCTATTGCGCCGGAGGCCAGAAGTGGTGGCAAAGTCGTCGGAGTGTTTCTCGCTGAGAAACACTTGACCGGACGCTGGTCCAGGGAGGACCGGACGCGTCCGGTCAAGTGTGCACGTCCGGGGTGTCACTGACGTTTGAATGTAGCCGTTGCGCGCCAACGGTCGAACACACTTGCGCCCTGCAGCAACCGACCGGACGCGTCCTCTACGCCGACCGGACTCTCCAACAGTAGCGTCCGGTCACAGTCCAGTAAGGTTCCAGAGAGCTCAAAACATGATCGGACGCGTCCCCTGCTCTTGACCGGATGCGCCCTGCGTCCGATCACTCCTCAGCTTCGCTCGGCCACGCCAGCTCGCCCGACCGGACGCGGCACCGGAGCGTCCAGTCGCCAGCGTCCGGTCACACCTGAAAAACCGCCGGACGCCACAACTTGACCGGACGCGTCCGGTCCCTACCGAGACGCGATCCGGTCACCTCCAGATGACCTCTTTTCTTCCGAAAAACTCTGAGTCCTGCCTCACAAGCTCGGCGGGAGGGGTTTACACCCAAACCCCATCAACCCTTGCTCTCATGTGCCAACACAAAAGTGTCTCTCCACTTGTGCACGTGTGTTAGCATTTTCAAATAAATTTTGCAAGAGATTGTTAGCACACTAGGTCCCTAATGCATATGCAAAGTCATTGCTCACCTAGTGGCACTTAGATAATCGATATTGCGCGACATCGCCCCTCTTAATAGTACGGTTATCGAACCTAAACCCGGCCGTCAACTTCTCTACTCGCCTATGGCCGGCGAAATGGAAATGCCCTAGCATATACCTTTGCCTCTAGCTTTTCCATTCCGCTTCTCATCTTTCTTTGTCTCCAAGGGTGGCACTTGATCATCTTGTGATCACCTCCATCACCTTGATCTCCACTCCACCACTTGGCTTAGACCTCCGCTTCTCTAATGCTACACACTTAGCAATTGGGTTAGTCCTAGGTTTTATCAATTAGCCAAAACCAAACTAGGGCTTTCAGCTGAGCACCCTTAGGCCTGTGTGGCATTGTGTGGGAGTGCTAGGAGAGCCTCTAACTCACTTGTGCTTGTAGTGATTACATCCGATTGCGAGTGAGTGATTCTAGTGCGTTGCATTGAGAGATTGCAAGGTGTGGCACTAGGTGATCGAGTTGCAAGCCGGTGGTGCTTATTACTCTTGGAGGTTGCCACCTCCTAGACGGCTTGGAGGCTTGTGGGCATCGTTGTAGCACGCTCGGAGATTGAGTGGTGCTCCGATTGCTAGTCACATTGGGTGACATTGTGAGGGGGATTGTGCTCACCCCGCGGGAGATCGTGAAGAGCAACTCTAGTAAAAGGGAGACACGAAGAGCGACAAGTGGTTCGATGTGGTCAAGTGCTAGAGCTCGTGTTGAGCACTCCAGTGGGAGAGCGTGACTTGAGGGTCACCGCTAGCAAGAGGACCGGCAACAACCTTGGAGCTTGTCTCAACGAGGACTAGCTTGGTGGCAACCAAGTGAACCTCGGTAAAAAATCGACGTGTCAACTTGTCTACTCTTCTTGTCGGTTTGCAAAGTCTCTGATCACTAGCATGTCATTACTTGTTCATTACTTGTGCTAGTGAGTAGTGGTTGCTCTTGTGTACCTAGTTTGCTTGTGTAGCTTGCTAGTTACCTTCTTAGCTTGTGTAGCTTAGAAGTAGCGATTGTGTGGCTAGTTGACTTGTGTAGCCTTACTAGTCACTTTGCTTAGTTTATGTAGCTAAGCAATTGAGCTCACTAGTTAGGCTTGTGTAGCCAAGCTAGTGAGAACTACTAGTGTGCTTAGGCTTTGTGCGCTTTGCTCACTAGTATGTGTAGGTGCTCCTTAGTTTGATTGAGTACTAGTTGCTTAGGTTTGTGTGACCTGCAACCTAGTATTGGATAGGCGAGCACTACCTAGCCTTGCACCTTAGTGGCTCAACCTAGGATCAATTTGTAAGGTGCTTGAACTTAGTTAGAGGGGTGAAGTCTTCGTTAGACCGATAGTTTCAATTCCGCATTTATTTCGGTCATCCGTTGCGATTAGATTTTAGAAAGGACTATTCACCCCTCTAGTCCGCCATCTCGACCCTACACTAAGTTTACAGATAAGAACACATCTACCACGTCAAATAAGTAAATTATGAAACTGTCTATTTCATTATATATCTAATGATGCTAATTTTATGTCATAAATAGTACTACTATTTTCTATAAACTTGTTGAAACTTAATTAGAACAGTTTAGGACAAGTTAAAATCCCTCATATTTTAAGACGGGTCTAGGGCTAGGGGTATAATGTGATTGGTGTAGCCTATTTGTGTTCCTTTATATTAGCTTTGAGTATGCTGTAATTGTGTGTGCTTCTGTGTTCCATTATATTACACTTCGATTTGATTTGCATGCATAAATACAAAAAGATGTGTCCAACTATGGCTCTTTTACACTTTTGTTTCATAGAATCTATCATCTATATATTATTTTATTTTGCTAAGGGGTTTTGAATATCCTATGGTTCTTGCATATGCAGGTAGTGAGATATGCTACTTTAAGAACGGGATATGCCAAGGCAGTGCCTTCAAAGACATACCTGGAGGGAGGTATTACCCAGCCGCATCGATGTATATGATGCCTGGTCAGCCAAACTGCATCATAAAATTCAACTTTGGCCCAAACTTTGAGTTCTTCCCTCATGATTTTGGTGGCCTGCCAATTCCTCAGCCAATGAGCATGGTGCCTCATCAGGCTTAAGAAGTGAAGAACAAGGGGCCTACCGAAAATGGCATCGCTGGTTAAACTTCCTAGTGTGGTTACCATCATGTTTTTTTAACTATGTTGAGTAAACACCAAGCAAGCCTATATCTGGCTAGATCCTGGTGAATAAAGTTGATCGCAATGATAATATATCATTTGGATTAATATAATAATGCTTATGTTGTTTTTTTTTGAAAGAAATAATGCTTATGTTGTTACCAAATGGGTTTGATCTTTCCTCTCCTTGTCTGGGTTATGAAATTATATATATTGTGGTGCTGCTGATCATAGATGGTAGTGGCAAATCAGTTATGGTGTGTATGGGAAACCAGATGGTGTCATGTTTCATGCTTTGTTGAAACTAGATCGATCTGAACTTCTGAAGGCCTCTCCACCTTCTACGTCAACGACAATAAACCACCTTCAATCATATTCTACAGCGATAGGGAGGTGCCATTGATGGACAGAGAAGGAACCACCAAACCGACTGTACATGACCTTGTCAAGTTCAAAAGCGATGGCTGTACATTCACATTCAAGATACAATTCATGATTGCAACACCCACCAGCATCTAAAATGTTCCGATGCCAGGGGCGAATTTGCCAGTACCACGGGCAAGAACACACAACCCAACCATTCCTCCTAGGCTGTCATAAGATTGGCAACTCTAGCAAAAATATGTGCTTAAGTTTTTTCCCTAATATGCTCTAATAACTTGCCCTCAACCCAAATGAGTATTACAATAAAGCCCATCCTATCAATTAGCATATGGCTAATCTAGTAAGGTAAAGGTCACACAAGAGCGAAAACAATGAAAATGGTAACTAAAGAGCTAGAGATAGAGAGGACAAACTCAAAGTAACATATCTATGGTATATATCAGTTGCCAAATCGCAACTCCTAGTCTATGTTAGAGCTCCACCAAGGTACACTCTTGGTCATCAAGTCTCTTCTGGTCATGATGTTAGATTGCCACACAAGACCGAACCAACCGAAGGCTAGTACTATGAGTTATGAAGTATGACTACTGCCATCCAGCTCTTCCAGTCACTTTAGCGTTGAGTACACCACGAAGCTTCTGCAAACTAGAGGGGGTCTCTTCATCTCATGCACACCGACATGACACTACTCCACACGAAGATAAGAAGGTCGCCGCCTGAAGGTCTTCACATAGGAAAGTCACAACAACCTCAAGGTCTCAGGTTCACAATGATACCTCTCAAAGGTCTTAAGTTCTATGGATTTACACGGATGAACTATATATAGTATCTATAATAGGCTTGGATGTGGTATTGTTATTCTTGAAAGGGTGAATGGAGTGTAACAACACTTGCTCTAATTTGTCTCAAACTTATGCCACTCTAGCATACACAAGCGAGGCAACCTCATATTATAGTCTCCCACTTATTGCAAACTTTCCGCAACTTTTCTGTGCACATTGAATGGTCCGCTAGCTGGGTTTTCCTTGTTACTACACCACATCATACAGCGTGGTATATTCCTCAGCCAGCCGTTGAATCTCCACTCGCTGACACTGGACCTCTTCATTAGATGATCCATTGGCCTCCCCAAACTTGTTCACCATATCATATCATCCCACTAGGGGAATCCAATTGTTAAATTTAGCCGTTGCCACGACATTGAGCAACAATTTTGGAGGCAGTGATTGGACCCAATCCACCCTTGGATTTATTTCCCTCACTAATCCTATAGGAGATCAATCCCTAATTTGCCCCAATGCAAACATTGCTTTTATAACAATGAAATATAAGTGATGACATAGTACATATTGTAAGTGTCATTTACAATTAGAAAGAGGCTCTGTTGACACAAAACGTGACGTGCTGTGCCTCACACACAGCAAGCCGGAAAGCGTGGCTTCAATCGGGTGACCGGGCGGTTTGAAGATCCGGAAGCGTGCCAGTCAGTTTGACCTGAAAACTGACAAGGGACAAAAGATTGTTAAATACAAAATCGGAACATGCCGGATGAGACCAGACAGTTCCGTATATACGGCCCTGAAGCCACTTACGATGACATACAGCTATAGAAGCTGTCTGCCAATCATGCTTATGATTTATTCGGCTAATATAAAGATAAAAGACACGTAAAACATTGATTGCCGAATACGCTTGCATGAGAAGACATGTTTGAACAAGTGAAAGTCAATCGAAAGTTGAAGCATAACCAAGCTCGGCAAGTCAGCCGACTCGGGGTCCATGAAGAAGGAACAAACAAGCTATCACGAGCAAACCCATCAAGAACTTGTATCTACCGCACGACACTCAATCCTATCAAGATTTAAACGCTTCTAACATGTAAGAACCCGCAACATGTAACAATCTAGATTGATCTAACTCGGCTATGTAAGCATATAATCTATCCATCATGATAATAAAACGTTAGAGAACAAATAGATCTATAAAAGTAAGAAACCGAACCTAATCAATTTAGATTGGGCAAAAGAGCATTACAAGTAATTTAAAACATGCAACACATGATAACTTAATGAATCTATCAGACCTTGCCAAATCTAATAGAGCCGATAACTATCTTGCTTTGCTAAGCTATCAAGCAAACGCCTGCCGCACGGCCATCCAGTCGAGATAAGCAAAGCATCAAGCGGACGCCTGCCGCACGGCCATCCAGTCGAGACAAACAAGACACTTGCATCAACGTCTAAATCCACCGCATGATACTAGACATGATAGCAAGGTTGTCGGAACTTACGGAGGTCGACGGATCGATGGCTCCTCTCAAAGAACCCGACGACACGACAAAGGACTCGAAAAACATGGCACGGGGCCGTTTGTATTGATTTGGTTGTGAACACTTTTTACAATGGTCAAGGGTTTATATTTATACCCTGGACAGGACACGAGTCCTAAAAGATTACGATTACAAAATATTAAGGAAAACTCCAAAAGTATGACGGTCTTGGCTCTAATCTTTTTCGGAGTCCTTTATTATCACGGTTCTTTCCTTCTAATCGGCTTTTGCTTGCCACCTTTTGCTTTGCTGAATGGAGCCACCGCCTTCAAAGATAGCCGACCGCATGATCGCTTGCCAAATCATCGAGAATCAGCCCGACCGCATGGATATTTGCCGAATCGCCGGGAATAACCACCCGCATGGGCGCTTGCCGAATGCTTCTCGAATACTTGCCTCTCGCAAGCCTGCCATGTACTGGCCCACCTGTCATTTTTCCGGTCTTTACCAAAATTTGGTGTTAACACATGCCCCCTCAATTTCGGGATAAAAGTGATTTTATTCTGAAATTGACCACAAACTCTTTTCTCGTTTAGGTCAACACTTTGATTTCAAACTCGCAGCCGCCCACCGAAGTCCGAATTCTCGATCTAGATTCAAATCCACTCAAATCCTCAATGGCGACCGGGGGGACGGAGTTCGAGAGGTAATTCCTCGTTCCTCTTATGTGTTCGGCAACTTTTCAAATCGATCTTTTTTGTTTTTTTTGGACTCACTTCTCTTCTGTTGTATCGTTCTTGAAGGAATACAAGGATGAGATCTTGATTCCCTATGCAGCGAACCCCAATTCTTACTTCCTTGGTCCGATAGGTGATCCCAACTCGATTGAGTTCGTTGAGAAGGAGACTCTGAGGATTCCTTTCAAATCCGGAGTCACGCCACCGAATCAGTGGCCAAACACCTTCAAAACTTGGACGTTTCCCCCAATCGCCGGATGGCGAGATTGGTACCGGAGGATTCTGAACAAGAGCAGCAGTCACTGGGAATCTCAAGATATTCAGCATTGCTTGGAGTTATCTTTGTCGAGAGACACCTAGGAACGACTCCTCTTGATAGCGACCACTCACTTCGGGTCCGATCTTTGCCAATGCTTTCATCTTCGGTCATGGTCCAATGTCTTTTACTTTGGCTGACATTTTTATGATGACCGGCCTAAATGTGACAGCACCAGTGTACCCTTCCAAGTACAAGAGCAACAGCAACCAAAAGACAGTTAAGTCAGGAGGTGGATGGACAAGATATATCCAAACTTACATGTCAACTGGTCCTGTGTCTGATAAAGAGTACAAAGCTTTCATGAATATGTGGCTGAGCAGATTTATCTTCTGCGGCAAATCTAATGAGCCAACTCTAAATCACATGGTAATAGCTGAGGAGCTGGCTTCAGGCACTTTGATCCCCCTGGGCAAGTATCTCTTGGGGGTTGTTTATCACATGATGCATCAGATCACTGTCTAGATGCGCCATCATGGAGAAATTCACTGTGTAAATGGCCCCTGGTGGTTGGTTCAGATGTGGCTGCAGCTGTACATGCATCAAATAATCTCTATGGACCTTCATGATCTAGGCTTCCCTTCAGTTAATTATGCTGAAGATGGTACAGTAAAAAAGAAGGCTTGTCAGACATATGGGGAGGTAGCATCTTCTATCATCATTGATATAGATATTGGCCATCTTTTCAAGCTATTCTTCAAAGGTTTTGACAATGTGATCTGGCTCCCTTATAGGGAAAATGAAGATTTGACTTTCCCTTGCAAGTTTAGCTATGAAACTGGCTGCTCAGACCAAATGTCTATAGAGATTTTTAATTCTTTCATCAAACCTTGCACCTTGCCAGCTGAATTTCATCATGGGAGAATGCTGAACCCCACTTATGAATTCTATAATCCAAACATGGTAGCCAGACAATTAGGATGTGGTCAGCTGACCCCAAGACTGTTCTTCTCCAAAACTATAAGGCCCAGGGAGAAGATAGGAGATGACATAGAGGCCAAGAAGGTTTTTGAGCTTGGATGGGAGCTACCAGCATATGAGCCTTCTCCTCTTGGACTAATAGATGTTGCCCATCCTCTGTTTGTTTCCTGGTGGCAAGAGTGGTGTGCCCACATTTTCAACATACCAGTGCATCCTCTATGCCAAGACCTGCAAGCTCAGTTTGCTTCTGACAGTGAGGTAATTTCCTTGTACCCATAATTCTCCTTGCTATTGGGTTTATTCCTGATTTTAATCCTTTGTTATTCATAGGATGTTGAGCCTATTCCTCCTTCTCAAGTGGCCCAATATTACTAGGTTGGACCCAATCCTACTTTGGGGTTCAATGCTCCAACTTTGGCAGCCTTCATGAAAATCCCTGCAGCCTTGGGTACAGCACCTTCAAGAGGAGAACATAAAAGGAAAGCTATTGCTGAATCAAGCAAGGATGTCACTGTGCCCAGGAAAACAAGATCTAAGAAAGCCAAACTGTCTCCTAAGGTATACCCTTGTCAGTCCTTATTTTTGGTAATAATTTTGTACTTATTTCCTCTGCTTGCAGCCACAGGTTAAACTTTCAAGATCAGCCAATGCTCCAACAACCATTGAGATTTCTCCTCAGGCTTCTGCTGGAAATGCAGAAATCTAGGAAGTTACTGGCCACATTGGTACTATTCTCTCAGTTGATTACCTCTTTCCTTGCACTAGATGCATTCAATAGTACTCACACCCTGCTGCTTTGCATTCTTAGAAACAGATCAACTCTTGGACAGTATGGCAGAAGAATCCTCCCCTCATCATGTTTTAAGTTCATCATCTTTGGGTATTTAGCTAAGCCCTCCAACAAGCCAGGGCAGAATTCAAACTGAGGAAGACTCTGTTCAAAAGGTAATGTTTTGCCCTATTGAATTCTTTAGTAAACTTGATCAATCGGCTAACAATTTCTTCTTTTCTTAAGGATGATATCAAGCCGACTGTCAGCTACTCCTTCACTGTTGAGGAGTATATTAATGAGAGAGGTGAAGAAGCTACATCTCAGCAGAGATTATCAGCAGAAAATCAAACTCGGCTAAAAGAAATAGCTCTCCTGCTGGCCAAGGACATTAATATCCTGGTCCAAGATGTAGATCAGATAAGGGACCTTGTTGAACTCATTGACCAAGAAATCCCCCCAACTCTCAGGGTTCCCCTAGAATCTGCAACTCATCTTGATGACCATCTTGGTAAGGTCAGGAGGGCAAACAAGAACATAGCCTCTAGAGGCGCTGCGAGAATGACAATCGATGAAGAAACAACAAGCCAAAGAAGCGCATTCCCAGCATTCAGGCTGCTAAACAATCCTTGGCAACTTTGGAGCCTGAACTGGAAGCCATGGAGGAGGAAAAGGCCAAGCTGGAATCTCAATTGGCTCAACTAAATAAAAAATCAAGTCTCATAAGGATAAAATCGCCAACCTGCCGAACTCCATAGATGCAGCCAAAACAAAGATAACATCCTTCATCAAAGAGAACCAGCAGATCAGAACAAAGCTCAACAAGATTCAGGGTTCTGAAGATGATGACAAGAAGGCGCTAGATGAGGTTAGCCGAATCAGGACCGAAGCCATAGATGCAATCAAACTATTCCTGGGCGAGTAAAGCATCGGCTTGTAATACATTCAAATGTAGCACACTGTATTCTTGAGCAATTGCATCCCTTTTTATCTTTTGGCTTTCATATTTTTGTCTGATTGATAATATAGCCGATTGCCTTTAGCTTCCCGATCAGGAGAATAGCCGATTCCCTTTGAAACGCCGATTTTTGATTTAGCCGAACCTGGCCCAGTCCGATAACGGCCCAAAAGGGAGAAACCCTATTCCGTCGCTTGGGATACTCCGAGATATACGCCACGACCTCCCATTTTGGCCTATAAATAAGACCCTCCTTTGTCCTTCATCGTCATCTTCAGTCAAGCATTTTCATCGCCGTCTCTTCACCTCTCTTCCCAAATCAATCTAGAAAGAGACCTAGCTTTCCAGAGTACCAATGGCGAACAGTGATGATCGATGGCAAGCGCCTGCCGAGGGGAGAGAGGAAGGAAGCCGCACCCGCGCCGTCAACGCCAGGGGTGAGAATCGATTGGTTGCCCCCTTGCGGTTTATACTTCCTGTTCATCTTCCCTGATTCTGATTTCTTTCATCAACTTAGGGCGAGGGTCATCACTGGCCAGTACCATCTGCTTCCTCCGATGACGGTGACCCAACCGGGCACTTCTAATCAACCTGTTCCTGTTTCTGGTTCTTCCAGTTCGTCGAGCTCCTCCGAGTCCGACAACTCATACAACCCCAATCCTTGGGGTCCGGCGGAGTCAGAGGGAGAAGATCCTCTGTATGTTCATGAGGAGGCGCTCACCTTCCGCAAGGAGAGGGATGAGGCCCGGAGGGAACTTGGCGACGTCTCCAAGCAGCTCGGCATTGAGCAAGCCGAGTGGGAGGACCAGCGCAAGCAGTTCTGCGACGCCATCACTGGTTCGACATCTTTGCATAGATTTCTTTTCTTGATCTTTCTGTCTGCAGACTCATTTTCTCCCCTGTTCAGCACTTTCTGCGGAGAATGAGCGACTGAAGGCTGCGGCGAACAGGATCGCTGATAAGGTAAACGCCCAGGGGGAGACCGCTGAGGCGCACGCCTTGATGATGCGGACGGCCGCATTGATCAGGTTGCCATCCATGGTGTGCACCTTGGTGTCTCCATGGGACTGGCGGCGATGTCTTCCCGGACTGGTGAAGACTACTCCGTCCAGCCAGTCGGCTTCTCTGGCGGGCCTCCAGAAGACATCGAGAACATCAACGAGCAACTGGAGCTCTACGAGGATCATGCTGCTGCCATCGCCCAGTCTACTAATGCTCAATCTGTCCTCAACAAACTGTTCCAAGAGTAGTTTGTATTAGGATGGATTGATTGTAAATAAAAATTATCTTCTGCAATGTGCTTGTTTACGATATCTGTCTTGAATGGCCGAATAGATATCTTCAGCATTTTCTGAACGACGCAACTCCGGAAGATGTTTCCCGAACGCATGACATCACCTTAGCCGACTAGATCTTAGTCTTGCGTTGCAAACGATTTGACATGTCGTTCAGTATTTTCATTCAAGACTTCACCTTTCTCTTCTCCCGATAAACCAACCAGGCAGAATACCGAAGTCACCTCTCTTAGTAGTCCATTCGGCTATGCGTAGATATTTTTTTGTACATTTAAATTTTTTTTGGCGATGTTCCTTCATCGGCTATTCATGTTTGATTTCTAACTCTTTCTCATGAACCAACTTCAACTTTGGGATAGTATTTCTTAAGAAATCTTCCATTGATAGCTCTGGTGAATTCTTCACCAAATAAAGTTTTCAAAATATATGCATTGCCGGGCACACATCTCACTACCCGAAAAGGTCCTTCCCAATTCGGAGACCACTTGCCGAATGTTACGTCTTTTCGTCCCAATCGGCAGTATAGTTTTTCCAAACCAGATCACCTTCTCGCGAATTGTTTCACTCTAACTTTCTTGTTATAATACTTGGCAACACGTATCTTGTTCTTCTCAATATTTTCCAAAGTGCCTTGAGATGAATTAGATGCAAATCTTCCAACTCATCCATCATTAGACTTTTATAGTCTTCTTTTCTCCAAATTCTTTTTGCAACATAACTCATCTTGAACCTGATTGTAACTCCCATGGTAAGACAAGCATGATGCCCATAAACTAACTCATAGGGAGATGTTTGAATAGATCCATGACAAGCCATTCGGTAAGCCCACAAAGCTTCATTGAGAACCAAATGCCATCTTCTCGGTTTCTCATCAATTTTCTTACGGATGATCTTGATCATAATCTTATTTGATGCTTCGCTTGGCCATTGGCTTGTGCATAATAAGGAGAAGAATTATACAACTTAATTCCCATGTCTTGGCAAAATCACAAAACTCGAGGAAGTAAACCGAGTCCCTTAATCAGTTGTTATAGTTTGAGGGATTCCAAACCTGTAAATTATATGTTCTTTAACAAAGCTGATCATGTTCTCTGATGTAACTTTCTTCAAAGGAATAGCTTCAACCCACTTGGTAAAATAATCTGTGGCCAAGAGCACAAACTTATGTCCTTTGCTCGAAGGAGGATTAATTTGGCCAATTAAGTCTATGCCCCATCCTCTGAATGGCCAAGGTTTGATTATTGGGTTCATAGCAGATGCTAGAGCCTTTTGAATATTGCCAAATTTTTGACAATCTTGACACCCCTTATAGTATTCAAAACAATCCTCCAACATAGTTGGCCAAAAATAACCAGTTCTCCTAATTATCCACTTCATTCGGTAAGCCGATTGATGTGCACCACACAATCCTTCATGCACTTCATACATCACCTTTCTGGCCTCTTCTTGATCCAAACATTTAAGCAATACTCCATCTATAGATTTGTAATATAATTGATTATCAAGAAGCACAAACCTGAGGGCTTTGTACCTGAGCTTTCGGGAAACTTTCTGTGATGGATTTCTTAGATAATCGGTAATCTCGCACCTCCAATCACCAATCTCTTGATCAGCGTCAGAAACATTCTTATCTATAGCGAGAATTTCTTGATTTTCACGATATCCGGAAGTAGCTTGAGCTAACTTATTTGCTTCTTCATTGTGCTCCCTAGGGATATGATGCAAGGTTACCACTCGAAAACTTTTCAAAAGTTCCCGGCACTTTTCATAATATTCCCTTAATACGTCACTCTTGCACTCATACTTGGCGGTCAATTGGTTAATCACCAACTCAGAATCCCCTAAAGATCTTGGCAAAGAACAGCTTTTACCTCTATAAGAAGCCGAAGCCCTCTAAGTAATGCTTCATACTCCGCTTGATTATTAGTAACATAGAATTCAATGGGAATAGCATATTCGAAGGTTACTCCTTGTGGAGAAATCAAGAAAATACCAGCACCACCACCTTTGCTATAGGATGAACCATCGAAGAATAAAGCCCAAGGCACAATGCTTATCATTTCAACGAGAAAGATTACGATGTTGGGTAATAAAATCAGCAATAATTTGACCTTTTACCGCTTTTGCCGATTCATATTTTAAATCAAACTCCGATAAAGCCAAAATCCACTTGCCAATCCTTCCATTCAAAATCGGCATTGATAACATATGCTTTATTACATCAAAACTAGAAACTACCACGCATTCGGCATTTAAGGTAGTGCCGAAATTTGGTACATGAATAATACACACACAAGCAAAGCTTTTCGTAGCCGAATACCTTGTTTTTACGGATCTAGTAACTTTCGGCTAAGATAAGCTATTACTCTCTCCTTTCCTTCAAACTCTTGCATGAGGGCCGATCCTATTGTTAGGCTATCGGCCGCCACATACAACTTAAAAGGTTTATCAAGTTGTGGAGGTACCAGCACAGGTGGCGCCTTCATGTACTCTTTGATTTCATCAAAAGCCTTCTGTTGTATGTCACCCCATACAAATTCTTGATCTTTCTTGAGTTTCAATAGTGGAGAGAAAGGCAAGACTCTTTCTGATAAATTGGATATAAATCTTCTTACAAAATTAATCTTGCCAAGCAATGATTGTAACTCGTGAGATTAGTTGGAGGGACAACTTTATCTATTGCTTCCATGCTCTTCTTCCCAACTTCAATCCCTCCTTTATGGACTAGAAATCCCAAAAATTCACCAGCCGAGACTCTAAAAGCACATTTGTTTGGATTCATTTTTTAAACCATGCCTTCTAGTGCATTCGAGTCTTTCTTAAATCGGCTAAATGTCCTTCATAATTTCTAGACTTAACTACCACGTCATCGATATAGATTTCTACAATCTTGCCGATCAACTCATGAAAGATATAATTCATAGCTCTTTGGTAAGTTGCATCGGCATTCTTTAACCCAAATGTCATGACAATCCATTCAAACAAACCAATATGACCGGGGCATCTGAAGGCTGTTTTTGAGATATCTTCTATTGCCATGAAAATTTGGTTATATCCAGCATTCCCATCCATAAAGCTAATCACCTCATATCCGGCCGGCTTTGCGTCTACCCAGCAAATCGGCAAGCGGCATCGGGTATCCGTCCATAGGAGTAGCTCTATTGAGATCTCTAAAATCTATGAGACCCTCATCTTTCCATTCTTCTTGTATCTTTGGAACTATACTTGAAATCCACTCGCATACCTGCATGGCCGAATGAAGTTTGCTTCTAGTAATCTTTCAATCTCTTTTTTCACATCGGCCAATACCTCCTCTTTATAAATTTTTTATGGAGGTTCTTTGTAGGGACGATATCCGGGCTTAATAGGTAATCGATGTTCAACAATAGAGCGATCCAATCCGGGCATCTCTCGTATAATCCCAAGCAAAACAATCTTTAAACTCTTTTAGAAGATCTATCAATTGTAATCTATATTCGGATCCAAGTTTGCGCTAATGTACATCGGCCTTGACCTAGTATCATCACCAACGTTTATCTCTTCCAACTTGTCGGCCGACATAAAACCGTCCCAGCTTTCCTTTGTTGCCATCGATTGGATTACCCATTAAAAATTACTATGAGAGCCGATTGCTTGGATCATTTGTTGATCTCTGTTGAAGACATTCACGGGACCTTCTCCCCACATTTTGCCGGAAAAACAATCAATGCCATCATATTCCCGAGAAGCGAGGTTCCATAGCGGCGACACTCACGGAATCGTCGGCGTGAACAACTTCAATATCATCTCCAACCCCTTTGAATAAGAATCGGTGCATGGTTGAAGGGATGCAACAATTAGCATGAATCCAATCTCTTCCTAGAAGCGCATCTGTATGCCCCCTTGCCATCAATGACAAAGAATGTAGTAATCAAGGTTTTTGACCCAATCATCAACTCGACATGCACAGCTCCATGGGTATCGGAAGGATTGCCAAACAAAGTCTCTAAGAATCATGTTAGTTTTTAACAAGTCCTCACCGGTCATCCCAAGTTTTGAAGGTAGCATATGGCATAATATTGATAGCAGCTCCTCCATCAACAAACATTTTAGTCGAGGCTTGCCATTGCGTATCCTTTTAGATAAAGTGGCTTCAAATGATGATATTTGGCTGGTTTGTCAAAAACCGCCTTCTTTGCGTTAAGACAATTTGGGCCATCAAATCTTGAAACTCACTTTCATCAAAATCGGAGTATACTTCTTCTTGGACATCTTGGTTTTCGGGAGCTATGAACTCGATGGAAGGAAAAAGGCCATGCATGCATCACTTGAAGGGCCATGCCCATCCGGTTTCTTTTTAGGGCGCCATGTCCGCTTTTCCTCAACAGCTGCTTGTTTTAGCTCCTCATTCCTCAAACGTTGAACTCTTTTCTTTTGGCTCTTTCTCAATCCTGGAGGGCACCACTGTCCTCTTCGCCATACGTATTCATGGGGACTTTCCTCTCCATTGTATCCTTTATAATGAGTCCAACGTTGGTCTGCAAACCTCTTCCTTTGTTGATTCTCAAAACTGTCTATTTTTAAGCGCCGATCGTCCTCAGAAAACTATGTTCCAAGTCTTTCATGGACCGGATGGCGGTTGACCCGAGATTGCCTGTACCCAAAATATTGATCACTGCATTCAGGGCAATTGTTTCTAGCAGGCAACTTCAAGCCTTCATTCCAGCAATGCTTAAAGAATGAACACCCCCAATGAGACTGTTCCATCTCCCTCATGTGTTCTTCTTGTTCTCTATGGTACACCTCTTCTTCGTATCTCCGGCGTTCTTCTATAAACCTTTGCTCTTCATAATACTCCCTCTCTTGCTGCCTTTGCCACTTGTTCAGCAGGATACGTGATGTAACCCTAGGTTTAGAGGTTTCACCTCTTTCAGTTCGGCTATTCTTGAACCGAACCTTTTGCTTCAGCTCCTCACTTGTGATTTGCTGATCAGGATCGACGGTACCGTTCTTTTTTGCTTTGTCAGAGGTTAACACCTTCACCTTGCCTTTACCTTTAGGATCATCTACAGAAACCATATTTATAGAGAAGGAAATCATATTTTGAGGAAAAGGCTGACCATCAATCTTCATTTTGCCATCGAACTTCAAATGTCCTTCTTGGATAGCCTTCTGAATCCACACTCTGAACACTCGGCAATCATTGATAGAATGAGAGTTGGTGTTATGGTAGCCGCAGTACTTCTTGTCTTTCACTCCTTTAGGACGTAGCATAGGATGTCCCTCTGGCAGTTTGATGCGTCCTTCTCTCACCAACAGATCAAAGAGCTTATCTGACTTAGAGACATCAAAATCATAAGTTCCCTTTTGTTGCCTCAACCAAATTTGGCTAACTTGAGTAGGCTCTTTTGCCCAGTCGGTTCAGCCCGAGCTATCTCATCATCGTCATCATATTCATTTGCTTCTTCTAGAAAACTTTGATACATTTCACTAGCAATATTACCCTTTTGGAAGCGGTTATCTCTCTTGAACCCTTGGGCTTGATTACTCATAGCTGCCAAATTTGTGAAAGTTGACCAAGGTCATCAAACTCCATGCCGAATAGCTTCTCTCGACGACGGGCATTTGCATGCCTGCTATAGCCATCCCTGGCAACTGATCATCCGGTAAGTTTAGAGAATAGCAAAGGTTCTTGGTTTCTCTAAACCTGCGAAGATACTCCTGTGGTGTTTCGTTAGCTCTTTGTCTCAAACTCATGAGGTCAACCAGTTTCTTCTCATTAGTGCCCGTGAAGAAGTACGCATGAAACTTACGCTCTAGCTACGCCCATGTACCAATGGAATGGGGCCGGCAAGGAGGTAAACCATGTGAAAGCTGGCCCGTGTGAGAGACAAAGGGAAATATCGAATTCTCCAAGCTTCATCTGTGGAGGCCTCCCCAAGCTGCATCAAGTAACGACTGATATGCTCCAAAGTGCTAGTATCATCTTGACCAGAAAACTTAGTCAAATCCGTTGGAGGTTTGACCCTTGGAGGAAGTGCCACTCTATTGTACCATTCTGGATAAGGAGACTTGTATGAATAAGATTGATTTTTTGGCTTTAGGCCGAACTGATTTTGCATCATATTAGCCATCCTATGCATAATAAGATCAACGTCTGAATTCGGAGTTCCTCGTGTTTGCCTTCCAGAAGGTATACCTGACGCACTCTTGTATCCTGGATTCGGCAAAGCATCCAAAGCAGTATAATCAGTAAATTCCTGATATCCATCTCCATACATATTCCTCTGCAGCCTATTTGATGCTGGAGATACTTTGAAAGCCGATGGGGGTACATCTCCTGTTGTACCAAATGTCACTTGGCCATAGGTGGGAGGCTGTTGTTTTTCATTGGGAGCTGGTCCTCCTTTGTTTGAGCCAGATGCTCCATCATCTCCAGCAGGCTTTTCTTGATACTTTGGTACATTGAAAAGTGTTGGTCCGCGGATTGGGCCAATATTTTCTTCAAAATACTTATCGGCCGTTGGACCGAAAGTGCTGACCATGATTGCCCGAAAGGTGTTCAGAAAAGCTGTATGGTGATTTGTCATAGTTTCTCCCATAGCTTTGTAGACCAACTCGACATCTTCTCGAGCATCCTCTTCTCAAGAAAAATCAGATTGATGTGGAAGAAGAACCCTTGGCAACGATTGCTTCTGGATCACCTTGTTGCTCTTATTCTTGGAAAAGGACATCAAGCACTTCTGTTGAAATTGCTCACATGCTTGCCGCACCAATTCTCTCAAATTCTCCGGCAACTCATCCATGGTCACATCCAGAACGTGATCGTTGTTGATTTCAGGCATCTTGAACGATGGGGTCCCACCGGGCGTGCCAAAAAAGTGTGTTGACACAAAACGTGACCTTATTTGTGCCTCACACACGCAAGAAGCCGGAAAGCGTGGCTTCAATCGGGTGACCGGGCGGTTTGAAGATCCGGAAGGCGTGCGGTCGGTTTGACCTGAAAATTGACAAGGGACAAAAGATTGTTAAATACAAAATCGGAACATGCCGGGGAGACCAGACAGTTCCGTATATACGGCCCTGAAGCCACTTACGACGACATACAGCTATAGAAGCTGTCTGCCAATCATGCTTATGATTTATTCGGCTAATATAAAGATAAAAGACACGTAAAACATTGATTGCCGAATACGCTTGCATGAGAAGACATGTTTGAACAAGTGAAAGTCAATCGAAAGTTGAAGCATAACCAAGCTCGGCAAGTCAGCCGACTCGGGGTCCATGAAGAAGGAACAAACAAGCTATCACGAGCAAACCCATCAAGAACTTGTATCTGCCGCACGACACTCAATCCTATCAAGATTTAAACGCTTCTAACATGTAAGAACCCACAACATGTAACAATCTAGATTGATCTAACTCGGCTATGTAAGCATATAATCTATCCATCATGATAATAAAACGTTAGAGAACAAATAGATCTATAAAAGTAAGAAGCCGAACCTAATCAATCTAGATTGGGCAAAAGAGTATTACAAGTAATTTAAAACATGCAACACATGATAACTTAATGAATCTATCAGACCTTGCCAAATCTAATAGAGCCGATAACTATCTTGCTTCGCTAAGCTATCAAGCAAACACCTGCCGCACGGCCATCCAGTCGAGATAAGCAAAGCATAAGCAAAGACCTCTTGATTATCAAGCGGACGCCTGCCGCACGGCCATCCAGTCGAGACAAACAAGACTACTTGCATCAACGTCTAAATCCACCGCATGATACTAGACATGATAGCAAGGTTGTCGGAACTTACGGAGGTCGACGGATCGATGGCTCCTCTCGAAGAACTCGACGACACGACAAAGGACTCGAAAAAACTTGGCACGGGGCCGTTTGTATTGATTTGGTTGTGAACACTTTTTACAATGGTCGAGGGTTTATATTTATACCCTGGACAGGACACGAGTCCTAAAAGATTACGATTACAAAATATTAAGGAAAACTCCAAAAGTATGACGGTCTTGGCTCTAATCTTTTTCGGAGTCCTTTATTATCATGGTTCTTTCCTTCTAATCGGCTTTTGCTTGCCACCTTTTGCTTTGCCGAATGGAGCCACCGCCTTCAAAGATAGCCGACCGCATGATCGCTTGCCGAATCACCCAGAATCAGCCGACCGCATGGATATTTGCCGAATCGCCAGGAATAACCACCCGCATGGGCGCTTGCCGAATGCTTCTGAATACTTGCCTCTCGCAAGCCTGCCATGTACTGGCCCACCTGTCATTTTTTCGGTCTTTACCAAAATCTGGTGTTAACAGGCTCATCACACAATAAATGGCTCCTAAAATGGAAGGCTATCTATCCTTCTGAAATTGCTCGTACAAATAAACAAAAACTTACAATTGCAACTGCAAGCCGGAGCTGACGAAATATTCTCTTCTGTACAATACCATACTGGTAGCAAACCAGCAAAGCATTCTCTTCTGTACTCTGAGGGGCAAGAAATGGAATTCTTTTCTACACAATTTATGGCCAAGCGGTGACAATTATTTTTTCAAGTTAGATGCCTGCAGCCAGCAGCACGAATAAATAATCTCTAGCACGAATAAATAATCTCTCAGCTTGAGTGCCACTTGATTTGTGAGTGGCTACGATCCATACAGGTTTCCACTGTGTTCATTGTTCAATGCTGCCTGTCCATGTTGCAACACTGAATTCAGACTTGGGCTCAGTCCTTTTCCCATGCCATTTTCCAGGGGCTTCTTCTAATTTGGATTCAAGCTCATAGGGTACAAGATAATAGGGACATAAATGAGATATCATGTGTATTTGTCTAACTCGAATATAAAATGACTTTTCCTTTTTTTTTATTATGCAGAAATTGCCATTGCAGATGCTAGTATGTATAATAAGCTGTATATTATGTTCAGAAACATTTTTTACGTGTCCCTTGGTTAGAGATTCCACTTCCCTTCCTTTTGATCTATGTTATACAGGTAACAGGTTACTGTTACGGTGTCACAGAGCAGCAGCTAGAACAAAAACGACACATTGCATTCCATCAGTTGTTCAGCTCACTCACCCTGTCACCCATAAGAGGCAAAGCAGTACTTGCATTACAACTACCAGCAGCAGCTACATGCCTACATCTACACTACTGAGTCCTGAGTGACCGATCAGGGTGAGTGCAAGTTCATCCATCAGGATTACATTAGTTCCCAGTTCCTACTACTAACTGGAGCACCATACTTCATACATAACTTCGATAAACTTAGTCATGCTAAGGCCTGAATCTCTAGCTTTGTAGCTCTCTACCAGTCTCCACATCACCTAAGCTACGTTGCAATATGCCCCAGAAATACTGGAGCTGCTCTAATAAGTTTTCAGACCATCCCTTCTTTGTGCATGCACAATGCTACTAGAATACAGACCAGGGCTGCCCAGGGCCAGTTGGGTGGCGAGACTGACCTCCAACCGCTGCCCAAATTGACAGCTCCTGGGATGTCAAAGCCAAAATTTGACGATTCAGAAGAACCTGCCCCACTGGCATTCAGCACCGGTGCTCCCGATTCGGAACCAGATGACGATGACATTGGATTAGTCGTGGACGCAGGATCATATCCAGCAGTAGAGCTGCAAAGATAGAACATGAGTTTCATATATGAATGCATTAATAATTGCCATAGACATATGCAGAGGTTGCATGTTAGTTATCACAATGCAGGTATTAGATTCCCACCTTGATGATGGTGATGATGATGGAAACACACAGGTCCCTGAGCCTGCAATGAAAGCGAATGCCATAAGATCGCTAAAAACACACCAGGATGATTCAGCTGGAACCAATGCAAGAAGAAGAAGACATTCTTACTCGGGTTAGTAGTGACGAGCATTGCTGTTCCCCAAAGTCGCAGCTGGAAGGCACAGGGTTCCTCTGGTAATAAGTGTTGAAAGCATAGGATGCATGGGCTTGGATGGTATTCGGATAGTAGCAGCTCCCTGATGGCTGAATCGCCGAACAATCTGCTAATCCAATGCCACACGCATAGTCCAACGCATTCTGGGCGCTGGAGTCACTTGAGCCAGCAGGCTTGACCACACACCAGACCTGCCGGCCTGATGCAGCTGGAGCGGTGACTGTAGGAGCAGGAGTCGCTGTCGGGTTCGACGCCGGTGAGTTGTTGAATGGTGTTGGTGTTGACGGAGGGGGCATGGAAGGCGTGCTGACAGCAGGATTGGTGACCGGCACAGTTGGTGGGGAGGAGGTTGACGGTGTTGGCAGTGGATATATGACTGGAACCGGCGGCGGCATGGTGGAAGACGGAGAAGGGATGTTTGTTGAGGGGGCTGGGATGGGTGTGGGCAGAGGGTTCAAGGAAGGGATGGTGATGGTAGGATTCGTGGAAGGCACGGTGATAATGGTGGGCGTCGGGTTATTGGAGGGGACTGTCGCGACGGGGTTGGTGTCCTGAACCAGACTCAAGTCATCATGGACGAGGACAGCTGGTTTACCTGCACAACACCACACAATGATTGTGCTTGAGTTCATCAGTTCAGTATGACGAAGTAATACCAAATCAGGCAAGGTTAACTAGCAGTAGTAACTCTAATGTTCATCTATGATTTATCATGCACTTCTCCTATATCTCAAGGTGCCTCATTCTTTGTTGTTGTTCAGGCAACATGTAATTTTATCTTTGTTTGGGAATAGAAAAAAAAAAATTGTGAATTGTCTCCTGTGAGTTGCCAATTGTACGTAGTAGTTGATGGTAAAGGATTGTTGCCTGAAAATTTCACCTGAAATGAAATATTGCAAGTCCCTTTATCCTGGCATCCCATTTCTGAAAAAGAAAGAAAGGGAGAGAATGGATGCGTTCCCTTTACTTTAATGTGACTATGTGACAATGTGAGTGGTGGTAGCTTGCAGGCTGTTCCCCATTTCCAATCAAGAAACGAAATTTACGAAAACAGGTAGAGAGATCACTGAAATGCCTGCAGCTGGAAGTGCTACTCAGGTAGCAGCAGCAATTCAGCAAGCGACTGGCATGGCCTAACTAAGATCTGCTCGCGGGGAAATTGGGGCGAACAGTTACTGACCACTGTAGCTCAATCTAGCTAAGCTCCCTGGCTCGGAGGAGGCTAGCTACGCGATGGAGCGGGTAGGTTGGGATGGGAGCAGCCACTGAACCGAAGCCAGAAGCAAGAATCTACCTGGGACTGGGAGGATGCGGATTTGGAGGTACCTGCAGCAGTGGCAATAGCAGTAGCAGAGCAGCGTAGAAGCTCCCCGGCCTCAAAGGCGGTGAGGACAAGGAGGAAGAGGAGCAGCGCCGCCGGCCTGGCCATGCTCCTTCCTTCTTCTCCAGCTCGCCGCCGCCACCGGTAAACTCGGCCTGGCCCTCTCTCTCGGTACTCATAAGTGTGTGCGCGAGCGTTTTTTTGCGGCCCGAGGGAGGGAACAGGGAAGGGAGGGGGAGGAAGGCGACAGCAATGCAGTGCAGCTGCCGAAAGAGAGAGAGAGAGAGAGAGAGAGACAGATGAGAGAGATGATTCAGCCACCGGTACACCACAAGAAGACAGGAAAGCCAAAAAGGCTGCGACGTTGAGATTGAGACCCAGGCTGAACATGAATTATTATTGTTCTTTTTTTGCGAGGAAAGGTGAATTAGTTAGAGCTGACTGCGACAACTAGTACAACAATGGCTGGCTGGCTGATGACCCCTGTCGCTTGGGCATCATTACCCAGGACAAGGATTCCACATGGTTTAACACTATCTGCTATCAGAATGTGCTATATAGTATTTTTTGCGATGAAAAAAAATATAATATTCGCTCAGTCTAAAGAAACAAGATAAACAAGAATGTACTATATAGTTTAATACTTACTTTCTTTGGTTGATTTACTCTAGTCTAAAGAAACAAAGATAAACCTTGCTTTTTAAGGAGTGAATCAATCTTAAGTTTATTTCACATATATAAAAGCATGATAATATTTATAATGCGTAATTAATTATTATTAGCTTAATCATGGAAATATATTTTATAATAAACTTATTTAGAGGTACCTGTAAATTATTCAAATTTGATATTAATTAACTCCTTAAAAAGCATGATTTATTTTCTTTTCTAAGACGGAAAGAGTATAAACGAATGATACAAGAATGTTCCGATCAAGAGAAGGAAACAACAGACCAGCGGCCTCCTTTGAATTGTAGGGGGGGAGGTAGAATTCTCATTGCTGTTGGTTGATTTACTGTAGATAACAACACAAGTATGTAATAATTCTATACCATATTCCTGACACCCCCCCCCCCCCCCCCCCCTTTCCCCACACACACACACACACAAACTAAAAATAAAAATTATGTGTTGTTTCATACTTGTACATGTAATTTGGAAAGGGCCCTCGTAGAGAACACGTACTGTTTTCAGAATCCTAGAGACACGGCACAGCGTCAATACTACTTTGCATCATCAAAACTGCAAAAGGATGGTTCCAAGTGCTTACAGCATTCAAAAAGACGGAATGCATTAATGGAATGGGACAAATATATACATCTTGGACCACTTAACTGCTACACGCCTACACCAATTCAAGCGATTTGGCGATTTTCTGGTGTTGTCCTCCTCACCCAGGCCAGCGAAGACCGGAGCAGGAGTTGTCCCAACAGTACGCACGCAAACACACAGCAACAACAACGCAGGGGAACTGTTGTGCTGTACGTTGCAGCGCTAAAACTAAAGGACGGTCAACAAGACAACAACCGAACCGATGCGTGGTGAACCAAGACTAAGACTCGGGCAAAAAGACTGACAAAACTGAAACTGAAAAAACGAACAGCAGACTCTCTTAACCTGAACATACTGAACCAAACACAAGGAATATTCAGATACTTTGTAGTTGAAGACATAACCATCCATACCATGAGTCAAACAGATGCCTCTATCAACTTTCTTGCTAATGTTGCCAACATCATTGTCAGTCTTAGGGAGCATCCATCCATATGGGAATGTGACAGAGCACATTCTTCGGCGTTGCTATGATTTTCATCCAAACTAATTCATGCTGCTGCACTTTTGTCCTTGAGGAAAAAAAAAAACACATATTCTCCCGGTCTCCCTGACTAATTCAACAGCATACATATTTAAAAAATGTTGCAACCTATTAGAAGATATTGTCCTGAAAGCCTTTTTCCCGAGAGAGACACAGATGCAGCCGCGACCTCGCTGGGGCTGTCCGGCTCTGGCACCACCATGTATATGACGAACGAATCAAAGAATTGTGGGGTGTGTGTGGAGGAAACTGATTACGTCATCAATGAATGGACCGGCCTAATAGACATGTGTCAATGGATTTGCATGGTAAAGGAATTTTTAGATAGTTGCCCCAATAAAATATTTAGGGAATATCATAAATTGAAATGATGATATTTTAATTTGTCAATTTAATTATCGAAAATTTTCTTCTTCAAACAATGTATCTTACAAAAATAAAAAGTTTCCATATAAACTCTGTTGGAAATAAAATTCATGTGGAAATTTTAGAGCTCGATAAGATCTACAATTATTTTGAAGTTTCTGCTATTTTTTTTTAAAGCCATGTGATGTCAAAATAAAAGATCACGGCCATCTAATAAAAGATTAATGCAAGTTCTTTGCATGGACTCTTATTGCAAAGAGAATTCTAAAGGTCAATAATCTAGGTTTTAGAGAACTGCCAAATTAGGATTCATGTATTGTTCAATGAAAAGTTTTCCCACTGGCTAGCATATCATATCCTAAAAAATCATAACTTTTCCATATAACTTTATATGATGGTGTAAATTGTAGTGCCAATGAGATCTATAACTTTATAATTCACATCTTTTTGTCTGAAGCCATCTTGTTGCTGAAATAATAGGCTGGATCATGAATTGTTGATGGCTGATTAGTTTAAATAAGAACCAAACTAGTTGAAGTATAATCTGTGCATGCTCATGTGTTCAATTAGCAAATGAAGCCGGTTATGTCTTAATCATGGCTGATATATATTATATTAATATTTAACAAAAGAGAGTTGCAAGTTGCAAAATTGGCCGAATACTGAGATATATAATTTTTTTTGCTTATTTGGCTACTGTAGTTTTTTATATAAAAACACTCAAAAGAGTATTTCATATCTGATATATCTCAAGAAAAAATAAAGGCTAGTACACTCAAAGGACAAAAAGACACAAAACGACCTCTAAAATATAAGAGTATATCAAAGAGCAAATTGGTCGTCTTCTTCTTTAGACGTTCACTACCTGCCGGAACTTAAAGATCGCACTACAAAGACAGCAAAGAAAATGGCCATCTGTAAACATCCTCGCTAAACATGGCTTTGAAGACCATAAAATCCATTCATTGCTAACAACTAGATCCAGTATCCACCGAAAGAATATCGGCCAGAGAAAATCTCCAAGAAACACAGGCTTATAATCTTTCACCATCAAAATAGAGTGTTGAAAATTCCAAACCTTGTGGTAGAACAGACCAAAAGAAGAGGTCGAGATTGACACATCGAAAGCCAACCAACTGCTTCCTCTGATAAGCACAACAACTGACAAGATCTGAAGAAGATCAACAAATCTCGACAGACCAAACTCTCATTGGTCCTTCACCGAGGCCAAATCGAACCTTTGTCAAGATAGGGAGAGACCGTAAAGACCTTATCAAAGTACCATCATCGCCACCATCATGTCGAGACACTAGAACTAAAACCTAAATCAATAAGGATCCACAAACCTAATCTTTTTTTCAGAGAGCCACCTATTTGCACCAAATTTTGGACTCAAGGTGCAAAAGGAAAGAATGTCTCGAGAGATGCAATCTGATGAAATCGGCTAATTACCGATATCGGCTGATTTACAGAGAGTTTGCTTCCTTCTCGGGAATCGGTTGATTAGCACGATTGCCTCGAGAGATATCTTTCGGCAGAATCGGCTAAATGTTGAGATCGGATGATTTCACGAGGAGTAAGTTCCTTTGTGCGGGATCGGTTGTTTGGCGTGAGAGCACCTTCGAAGGCATTATTATGGAAGATACATCAAGAGTCGTGCCTGATTGATACACGACGTGCTAAACAAGGAAGGAAAGAGTTGAGCCAAGCTGTTTTGAAATAGAAGTCCTAGTTTGGTTCTGAGTTTTGTAACTAGTCTTCGTGTTCGGTTGGGACTCGACTCGGCCCGGTTATAAATATAGGCCACGGCCTACTATAAAAGGACAACCAACAAATCAATCACAACCGGCTTCACGCTAAAACCCTAAGAGTAGGAGTAACATAGATCTCGGTGAGTTCTTTTCCAAGCTAGGCTGCAATGGTGTTGGTACCTCCTAGCGTCATCGTAATAACAATGCTAGAAGATACATGGTACTGATTAACTTGTCTTTAGCAATTAGCCACCTATCTCTTACCTTTACTCCTAAGCATGGAACTAGGTTGTCATTCCTAATTATATAGCTAGGAATAATTAATGGTACTAATCTAATCTATCATTTTATGTGACTAGGTAGAAATAATAAAGATGATTATATAAAAAATAATAATTTTGTAAGCGGACAGATAATTATACCATTATAGTATTTTACCTAGAGTATTACTAGGTTGTCGATTTATATTTTCACCAATGGGAAGGTCTAGCTAAATGGATAATCTATAGTATTGATAACACTTATATGCAATGAATAAGAGATGTAACAAATGTCATTACTCTGCTCGTAAACAGGGATAAGTCATAAGATAAATGATAAATAATAATAAGCCTTGATGGGTCATCAATAATAATACTAATTCCTTCAGAGCAATCTAGTCATGTTAACGTTTGTCTAACCTAATTAATAGAGAAATAACTCTTAAGTATTTAACTACATGTCAAAGCTACGTCAACTAGTACAAGTACATCTAACAATCATCGTTAAGTAATACTACTATGATTCCCAAACATATCGGAGCCATGAACAGAAAAAGATGAGTACAGGAATCTCATGTATACGAATATACCCTTAACCTGACAATCCCACTCTACCAAACCACTGCACGCGGGAAGGCCTACAAAGGACTCAATGGATCTGTCACATCCACGATCTACCTCACGATCCGGGCGCAACCGAGGATATCCATAGATAAGCAATGCATCTAAGCACCATGCCTACACGCGCCTACCACTCACCATATGATCAAATAGATGAGCGCTATACAAACTAGTGCATAAACATAATAGTAAGCTAACTACATTAGATGTATTGAAGTAGACAATGAACATAATAGTTAAACTAAGATGAAGAACAATATTGCTAGTAATAATCATACAAACGTAGATAATACAATAAGAAAGAAGAGCTTAAGAACGATACCAAACTCCTCTCTTCTTGACAACTTCCGGAATCCAAGATCGATTGACGTATCTTGACTTCCTCTAAACTAGATCTAACTAGGGTAAACTATAAACTACAAAGGCTCTGATGAACTAGGGCTTCGGCTCGGATGACTTGATCTTCAACCGACTTGAATGAATTAGGGTTTCATGAATGCCTGTGGGGGAGAGTCCGCCCTATATTTATAGTCCGGTGGGAAAGATGATGGCCGTTAGATCAAACTGACTTGACGTAGGGATGAGATTGATCCATAAAGGCGGTGGAAGGTGCTCGCAGAAGATGATAGGTGGGCCCCATTGAGGGGGGTGCCGGCCGCCTGGGCAGTGGGGCCGGCCAGCCCCACATGTCGATCGCCCGCCTCCCCGTTCGCTCTCCGGTGTCTTACGGATGCTTTAGAGTTCGGTGGAGTATTCTCCACCGCAGATAATTCCGATGTGTATTTTGATAATTAAGTCCTTCTTTGCGATTTTTCGAATAACCCCCGGAAAATAAAAAAATCACCAAAACTCATGGAAATTGTCGATAAAGCCCTACCTTCTAGATATTCGTGTGTTTCTTGTGTTTATTAATCTATTAAATGTTGACGCTATCCACCGTCAACAAATGGCTTCGTCCGATCTCTAGTTTGTTTGTAAGTCCCGTCATGGTTCGTGTTATCTTGTAATAAGGCTACAAATGACTTCGTCCGATCTCTTGTTATTGGTTAATATGAGCTAGTTATTGTTGATCGTGTATTAAATAACTTGTTGTTTGATGCATTATCAATAGTTATTGAATCTATCTAAGATCAGTTAAGCTTGCTTTGCTATCTTAGATCGGTTTAGTTATCGATATTATTATAATTAATGTTTCATTAATTATAATATTATCATGAGCTAAGATTGAAATTGTTGGGCTTTTATTCTATATTGTTTGATCATCTTTTTGAGCTTAATCATATTCTTTCTTTCATATGATGATTAGATTTGCTAGAACAACCCGTTTTATTCCAATCTTATGCTCTACGTAGTATGCGTTCAAGGATATAGTCAGATTCATGATTAGACTTGGTTAATCTCTTCTAGGAAGATTTAACATGGCTGTAATGGCTTGCCCAATCCTCTCTATTAAATCTTATCTAGATTCAGGACGATGTCGGTTAATGAAGTCTAAGCATGATGATGATTATATACTTTGTTCATTTGCTACGTCGGCATCGGCTAAATAGCCAATCGCCTATGCTTTTACGAGATGTAATGTGTTTTCATTAGAGCCCGATACTTGATTCATGTAGTATGTATTCGAGAAAATTGTTCAAGTTATTAATAGATCTATTAATCTCTTCTAAATACTTTATTATGGTTGCATCAACTCGAACCCCCCCTTTGTTAAAGTTATTTGGATTCAGATGGCGTCGGTTAACATGTTTATATATAACTTGGGTGACATTCTTGTTTCTCGTGCTCCATGCATCAATTAAATGGTTGGTTGCTTACACGTTATAATCCTCGACTTACCATGATCGACTATTTTAGCCGATGACTTGTGTTCATCATGTTTCGTGGTTCTTGGTTATGATTCTTCATATGCTTATCATTAGAAATAGCCTATTGCTTTGTTATTTTCAAATTTCTTTATCGTGAACATGCTGGATATCGACTCTCTAGTCGATAGCCTTTTTTATCGGCTATTCAAGCCGCACATATGGAACTGTCTGGTAACAAACTGGCATGTTTCGCCCTGTGTTACTAACTGTTTCATCCTTGTCAACTGCAGGGTCAAATTGACTGGCACGCCTGGGATCGATTAAGTACATCAACCGGTTTGAAAGCCTCATAGATCGAAGAATCACTCTTGCTTCGATTCTCTTAGGCTTGCAAGCGTGTTTCTGGGAAACCACTTTTCACGTCAACACTACTGGTAAGAGCTTTGTCGGGCATGTATTGATGAAGAAGAAGGTTACAACGACACAACAACACAGACCACACAACGACAACAAACAAGGAAACAAAAGCAACGACGACGAAGGAACACCCTATGCAGGTGAGATGTGTTTCTATTGGGGGAGGGGTTCTCATTAATGACGCATCCAAGGAGGTTGCGACATCCTTAGACACTGCCAATGTCAACCAGGAGATCGGCACTAGGTTTTCAACCAAGAGAAACCCAAGAGATGGACTTCAAGATAATGCCTCCAACGAGAAACATGACGCATTTTGTGTCACCATTGCCAGATCGACAGAGTCGAGCATGACTTTCGCCTTAAGCCCCCACCTCCCAAATCAGTCCAACCCCCAAAACAAGAAGCGCTCCAAATGTCGCAACAAGGTAGTCCATGCCTTGCGAATCTAGCCATCAAGGCAAAGTCCGCATCATACCATCGTTAGTAGGAAAATGCTGCTATGTTGATCAAGTTACAAGCCTGAGTAACTCCTCAACTCGGCACCCGACTTCACGCCCGACCGCCCCACCAAACACCGAGCATACACGTATGGCCACACCTGCCGCCTGCCGCCTCCTCCACAACCGCCGCCACCACCAAAGCAAACCAACCAACAAGCTTGTAGACACCGGATGTCGATTCCCCGCGTAGGCAACCAGACCCACGAAGAGCCGCCTTGAATCGGTTGCTACAAAGGACCTGATTTGCGGCACATGCGCGACCATCCATCGTGGCGCCGGTCCAAATGGACCGTAGCCGAACAAGTTGCCACCAACTCCTTGTGGATCACCAAAGATGAGACGCAACAACCCTCAACCTGCCATGGCTGCTACACCTAAGAACGCCACCACGCGCCAAGGCATCACCATGGAAAAGGTGAACCAGCCGTCGGCGCATGCCACCGGGGGCCAAAGAGGTCGACACTCCCGGTGCCGAACCCCTACGTGTTGATGCTGCCACCCCATAGCTTGGTGTCAATGGTGAAGTGACAGGCAAGGCTGCCATCACCACGCCGCTCCTTACCTACGGCCAACACCCACATACGCATGGGTTGCTCCTTACCCACGGCCGACACCCACACACACACACGCGGGCAAGCCTGAGGATAGAGCCACACAAGATCTCCCCAGTGCCATCGTCCACTAGGAAAATGAACTGGGTGAGTGTATCCGGCCACTACGCTGCCGGATCTAACCACTGAGCCGCTAGTACTACAACTACCACTAAGCCGCTAGAACTACAACTAAAGAAGGAGGCACCACCATGATGAAGCTCTGGAAGAGGGCTGCCATGACGAGCTGGGAAATGGTAGAAGCTTCATCGTCACCATCCTTGTAGCCACCAGCTTCTGGTGGCGTGTTTCGACGATGGCAAGGTGGAGGGTGTTCCATTGATGACGAGGTGGAGGGAAGGAGGGAGGAGACCTCCAGTGGCGGTTCCGCCCGAGCCGCCTGAGAGGGCGACGCGGGGGCTGGGTCAAACAAGGAAAACACCATCAATTCCTATGTGGTGAATTCGCTCCAAAGCCGAATCTAAAACTACATATGAAAAAAAGGGATCGGATCCTCGCTCCTGTGTCCATCACAAATGAAAAAAATGGGATCAGATCCCGGCTTCAGTGTCCATCGCCGTGGTTTTGATGCAAGGAGAAAAGAAGAAAGTGACCGGTTGGACTTTGTGCTAGCAATTATTATTTGATTCGCCATGGTTGTGCCTACTCTATGTGACCGTATCAAAGCTAGATGTCATGTTTACTGTATGCATGTGTGTAAGATTTTCAGCCTCTTCAAGAGAGAGTCAATTGAAAGCTACAAAGAGAATATTGAGGTACTTGAAGCATACACAAGATGTTAGACTTTGGTATCCCAAGGGGTCAAACTTTGAGTTGATTGCATTTTCGGACTCTGATTATGTAGGATGCAAGGTTGATAGGAAGAGCACTAGTGGTATATATCAATTTCTTGGAAGATCACTTGTATCATGATAATTGTAACACCCCGGTGTTACTCTCATTAAAACCCGCCATGTCATCTTGAGCATTGCATAAGCATTCATGATTAGAGAACCCCGACATGTGTAACTAAAATGAGTTTACAAAGTTCTAGGGTTGTTTGAGCTCTTTTTGTATATCATGTGTATGTGTACCCCATTTAAATTTCAATTATATGCTTAATTAAGTTCATAAAAGTGATTAACCTAAAAGCAACCTTGGTATGTAGAAGTGCTTGGCTAACTATGTTTAACATCTTAAACATGTTTTACAAGTCAAATTATGCAAAAGAAAGAATCAAATTTGAAGTTTAGATTCAAATCCTGGACCCTAACCCTAGTTGGTTAAGTGTTGGAATTTGTATTTCAAGTTCAATTTTTGAGGAGGTAACCATAATTAATTTTGTTAATAAAAGTTGCCAAACTTTGGTACCATTTCAAAGTATAAACTTTGTTGAAAGCATGCCATTGGTTGGGTTTGAAACTCATCACAATATCATTAATTATTTGCCCAAAGATTTAATCGGCTTTTCCTTTTAAAAAACCCCGAAATTTAAAAAGTGCTTTTACCCCCTTTTCAATTGTGCCCCAAAATATTCAAAATTTAGGAAAACTTCAAAAATATAGATTGTGCATCCCTTTAAGCTCTACAAGTTTGGTAAATAAAGTTTTTCAAGTTTTTAAATAAAATCAAAAGTAATTTTAAAAATTCAACAAATAAGGATTTGTCCCCATTTGAAATTTCAAACTCCAATTCAAAATCTATTTAGTTTCAAAATACTTCCTTAATAAAAGTTGTCAATCTTGAAGAGTTGAACAACTTTTATTTTCATCTTTTTATTCAAAAATTGAAAGTAATTTTGAAATTTCTAAGGCTAGGGTTTGTTTCCCTTTTTTTCAAATTCAAACTATAGTTTCAAAAATATTTGAGATCTGACAAAACTTGTTTAATGAAAGTTGTAGAGCATGAAATTTTGTGCAATCAATATTTTTGGAGATTTTCAAGTTTAGTTCAATTTTTGGGAGTAATTTGAAAAAGAAAAAAGAGGAGGTGGCACTGCTACAGTAACCCAACAGGGGGGGACACCTTGCTCCCTGCCCATGCTGGCCGGTCGCCGCCGCCGTGGCCGTTCCCGCGCATTCCGGGTTTCGCGCGCTGCCGACCACCTAGCCGCCTTCGCGAAGTCGCCAGCCACCACGTCGACCTTCTCTTGGCTCTATAAATACCCCGGCCGGGCCGTCGTCATCGACTTTTTCTTCTTCTTCTTCCTCACCGGCCGCCGTTGATCTCTCTGTCCAATTCACACGTTGTGCTCGACCATCACCCAATTCACCTTGCCACCAGCTCCGTAGCGTGGTTACACATCGACTGAGCCACTTCTCGCTCCTTGACATCACCGGGTAGCTCAGGCGACGTCGTCTCCTTCCTCTCCGGCCGAACACCGCCGCCGTGAGCCCTCGCACTTCGCCAGAGCTCCACCGAGCGTCTCAAACCTTGCCACTTGTTTCAATCACTTCGCCTAGCTCCACCGACCCACCGTCGGCCTCTTGTTTTCGCAGTAGCATCATCCATTTCACCGAACGAGGCCGAAAACTCTCGGTTCAAGGCCGCCCAGATCACCATCATCGCCGCCAACCTAGCTCCACCCCCCAAGCTCGCCGCGCCGTTGTTTTGAAGTCTCGGTGAGTTCCTGAGTGTTGCTAGGGTGTTGGTTGCGTTGTTGTTGCCGTCGTCTGGCCGGAACGGCGTCTCGCCGATGAGCTCCGCCGTGCCGTTGCCGTTGTGCTCGCCGCTGTGTGTGTCCAGTGCTGTTGCGAGTCGCGTTCGTGTCGTGTCGTGTCCGCGTTGAGTCCCTGGTCGCGTTGGTGTGCTTAGTTTCGCCGGAGCTGCTCCGGTGAGCTCTGCTGCCGTTCACCATGCACCGCCGCTGCCGCTGCAGTCGCCGCCATGCATGCTCCGGTGAGGTAGCATGGCCGTGTCTTAGCTTGCCGTGTTCGCCGTGAAGCGCTGAGCACGGTGGTGTGGTCCTCGTCGCCGGCAACCTCGCCGACGGCGAGCATCGCCGCTTCTTTCACCAAATAAGCGGCCGGTCGGGCCTCGTTAAGCCTGGCCGGGCCGAGCTGGGCCGTTGCTGAGCCAGAAGGGCCAACTGGGCCGCACAGTAAGCCCAGGAGAAAGAGGAAAATGTTTTTCTTTTTCCTTTTTGTTTTTCTGGTGTTGATTTTCACAATTTTGTAATAAATAATTTGGGCAATTAAAAATATGACAAAAATATGTTCTGTGATCCTTGTGTTATGCTCTATGTAAGAAAAATGCTAACCTTGAATTTCCAGTAATTTTTATTTATATCAAAAATTGCTCCTTTAATTGATAAATGTAACTTCCATGATTTTTATTAAATAAAGTATAAGTCCAAAAATCATGAAATTTGTTTTGGGTGTTAATTAGTTGGTAATGATCTTAATTAAAATCTTTGACCTTGATTTGACTAATTTTACTTTTATGCTTAATTAATGCCTTAATTAATTGATGTCTTATTTAATTAATATCTTGAGTAATTAGTGTTTAATTAATCTCTAATTAGCTAGTTTAATTAATTGCTTTCAACAACTATAAAAATAGTTAATAAATTAATAATTAACCTTAATCACCATAGAGTTGATTGATTTTGGGATTAAGTGATGACCCTAGGTCATTAACCCTAATGACCTTCAAACAATTTATGTTGATTGCGTATCGTTAGTCAATCGTAGTCGATGTTAGCTATGATCTCTTAGTGCAACTATACCGTGAAGGAAAGTTATACTCAAGATAGACTAACTATCGTTACATCATTATCGCATGATCCTTTTTTATTTTCCGAATGCATTGTAATCATGCATTTCTATCGTGTAGCTGTGAAGTCTGAGGAAGGAGTTGATCCAACTCCTGTTTCTGAAGAGGATAATCAGCGTGAAGAGGTTGGGTCTGATCTCGGTGACTTTGAAGCCGAGCCTAACTACTGCCGAACCCCAAGGCAAGCCCCGGATGCAATTAAACCCTTCCTTGAATTTTGAAAGTCTTTTATAATCTTATATTGATGATATGATGCATTAGGTGTAGGAGTTGAGTGATATCCTATCTTGATGTATTTACCTTACTTTGATATTGATATATTATCCTGAATAGCTATTTTGATTTATAAAATGCTTAGTACCGCTTAGTCTTTGCCGATAGCATAGGCTTTATAAATAAGAATATTTTCGAAAGTTGATAACGGGATCGTCTTTGAGAAAATGTTAAAGGCTAATGTTTCTTGTTGTTATCCTTTACCTTGATCGGGTCGAGGATAAGCAATAAGAACATGATGATAAATCGAGGCCAGGTGGAGTGACTTGCATAGGAACGGAGTCCTGGTGTAGTGTCGTCCATTTGTGCTGGTTAAGCACCGTTCGTTGTCATAGCCCTAGGATCATGAGGTTATTGGATAGTACTAGTCGCATGCTAATGACGGTAAGCTCCACTTGAACTATCTATGATGAGAACGGACAACCGTGGACTGGGAGTGGAGAGATGGCGGGAGTAGCGTGTACCCATCCTACGAGCGCATCGTCAAGAAAAGGACGGCGTAGGGAGGTGGAGTACTGTACTCTCGGGTGCCATAGGACCCGGTCTGGTATGGAGAAATTCAAGCGTTGAGTTGATGTATGTAAGATGGTCTTGCATACATCGTGTGGCTAGGAAGTCCCAGCTGGGTATATAAAGCGATTCGAATCGTCGTTGCTCCACGATATGGGAGACTTGATCCTAGCACCAGCATCGTAGTAATGATGGAAGTTTTTGAGACTGGAAAGTTTTTGAAATCGTACATGGTTGACAAGTGTTTGCTTTGGATTAAGATAACCTAGATGGATAGATTAATGATAAATGGCAATATCATACAAGATGAAAAGTAAGGATCAACATTAGTCGCTCTTTCGCAAAAGGTGTCTTTGATTCTTGCTAAAGCCTCACCTTGATTCCCATTAACTAGCATCCCTGAGTCTTCTCTCCATTTTTATCGGTCGGGTAAGTCTTGTGGAGTACTTTTGTACTCAGGGTTTGTTTAATCCCTGTTGCAGGTGGACCGTATGAACAAGGGTGCTATGGCCCTTGTTGCATGACGGTCGTTGATGAAGTGTCTAACGAGGAATAGATTGAATGGCCTGCAGGCAGGGCACTTTTGTTGAATGGTTGTAATAAAGTTACTTAATGATACTTCCGCTAGTTTGTAATAATTAATCACTGGTTTGTATAAGTTTCAAAAACCCAGCTTTAAATTAAGTTATTTTAAGTCTTCCGCTACTCGGTATATTTGAATAAGAACTGTTGTAATACCGTGATGTGTCTCGTAAGTATCGATCCGGAGAATCGTGGTTCATCGGGGGGTTCACCCGACGGAACGTTCTAAGTTATGTGGTACATAAGCATAGCCGACAGAGGTCTTAGGGACAATGTCGTGCTTATGGGCCATATAATTTAGAAGGTTCTACCAATAGGGGGTATCGAGCGATGCTTACAAAGGTATTTACGATTGCTTTATAAAACTTCAAAATATTTTGAATCCAAAGGCTAAATATTGTTTAGTCCAAATTATTTCTGCTCTATCTTAAGTCTTTCTAGTGGCCTTTCTAGGTACTATTTAAAAGAATCTTAAGCGGAGTATCATGTTGTTTTCTTTTTTACCCTATATTACTAAAGTATGCTTGTATTAAATTAAAAAGTCTTTTGTTTGATCCGTAGGTCCGATCATGCATCATGTTTAATTAACATGTTTTAAATCATATCCCCATTAAAAGTGGTTTGGGTTAAGTAAATGTAATCCTATTCTTGCTAACCTTAAGGTTCTCAATCTTATAGATTCCATCTTCTCTTTCTACAGGATGGCACGCTGTAAGCGCACTCCTCGCAAGATGACTGGCCCAAGGGGTGTGCCGCGTCATCAGTTGGCGCCGCGCAACAATGACGCTGAGGCTAGGCCTGCTACCACCAAGGATCGCTTGTTGGCAACCGTTGAGAATGATAGGCTGAAGTCTGAGATAGCGAATTAGTTGAAGTATGAGCAGCAGGATCTCCAGACTATCACCAAGCTACAGCAGACCATCGCCAATCTGCAGCACGAGCTGAAAGGTGCGATAAATCAGAGGAATGATGGCTATGATTACATCGAAGAGTTGCAGGCTCAAGTGGATAACCTCGAAGCCTACAATGCAGCCTTACACGAGGAGATCCATCACCAGTTCAACCTCCATGATCCCTGATACCAGCAGCAGGTAGCCGCGGATGACCTTGGCTCCGTGGAGTCACTTGAGGTGCACCAGACACCCGCTGAGGATGAGTCCGAGGAGGACGAGGACCGCGAGTCAGCCGCGAGCAACGAGTCGGATGTTTGAGATCCCTGAGATGGACGTGTAAGATAGTTATCTCTAGATGCTATGTAGTCAACCTGGGTATGTCCTGCCTATAAGAGGATTTATAACATAAATAAGTGAACCCATGTGTGACAAGTTTGTACTAATATTTTTGAATTCAATAAATCTGCTTATGCATAAATGTGAACTTGTCTATAACAGATGCCTGTCAGTACTCGTGTTGGTTCTTCACAAGATGGAGGTGAGGCTCCACAGGCACCACAGGCACCACCAACTTTGGTTGAAGCAGTGGCAGCTCTGGTGAATGCCACTACTAAGAATTCCCGTTTGCTGCGGGAAATGGGTCAAAACAATCGCAATGAACAGAATGTATCACATGAGAACCGTGGCCGTCGTAATCACGACGAGATCACGTATGTGGATTTCACAGAGGTCTTAGGGACAATGTCAGGTGCTTGTGGGCCATATAATTTGGAATGTTCTGCCACAGTCATCAAAGAAGTAAAATAGTGTGGCACTTTCAACCGCTGAAGCTGAATACATTAGTGTCGGTAGTTGTTGTGCTCAGTTGCTATGGATGAAATCAACCTTGAGTGACTTTGGCATCAATTTCAAGCAAGTGCAATTGCTATGTGACAATGAGAGTGCTATCAAGATGACAAACAACCCGGTTCAATATTCACAAACAAAGCACATTGACATTAGGCACCATTTCATAAGAGGTCATCAACAAAAGGGTGATATTTCAATTGAGAGTGTGGGCACCGATGATCAACTTGCCGGTATATTCACAAAGCCACTTGATGAGAAAAGGTTTTGCAAGCTAAGAAATGAATTGAACCCATTGACTCCTCTAACATATGAAGATGCACCTCATATTATATGACATGCCTCTCTTTCAAGCAAAATAAGGTAAAATTAATTGGCATGGCATACATCCATTGCTAAGGACATGATTTAGTGCATCTAGACGTATCAAGTCATTTCTAGGTCCATTCATGAAAATCAAATGAATTTGATGTATATATGATGCCACTATTGCTTCTATGCTTGGTATGATCTAGTGGTATTATATGACATGCTTGTGGGCTTGTAATCCTAGTGTTTGATCTAGACTATGAGCTTCAAGAGTTTAACCAACATGGATAAGATAACCATTAAAAGTTGTGTGAAGAAGCTTATCTTTGGCTTAAACCATGTTAAATTACTTGGGCAAGTAATCTAGATTGAACCAATGTGAAAATGATCCTCATATATTCACTCCATGATTGAATCACAATTTAACTATCTCCTATCTAAAATTAGCATAACCTTTTGTGAAAATAGATGACAAAGAGGGAGAGATTAGTCACAAAGATATGAAATGGAAAATGAAGGGGATCAACTAAAATTTGAGCACACAAGTAGGGGGAGCAAGCCCATGAATAAAGTTATTGCATTTGGATGTGCATCTCACATGTGCTTGCTTGCATTGCAATTTAATGTGAAAATCCATGCTTATGTGGTGAATGCTAGTGATAGAACTTAAATGATGATTTGATAACTAGCATGCATAGGAAATAGCTAGAGTAGTGTTTGTTTTCATAAGTGGTACTAGAGACTTGCTTATAATATTTGATCTCACGAGGTTTCTAGTATTTACTTGTCTAGCTAACTTGATGCTAAGGATGGTTGAATTGTGCACTCCGATGGTATCATGCTTCAAAGGTCCATTCTTTAAACCTTAGCATCAAAATTTGATAGTAGTATCTCTCTCACATCTCTTATCCAACATGTGTGCAAGCATTCAAATCCAAACTCTTAGCACACATATAGGAGGAGCTAGTACTACCAAATGGGGTTTTGTATGACTTGTCCAATCTTTGCAATTGATCTTAATGCTTGGACAAGTGGTTCAAATCCAATTTTAGTTATAATTTATATCTTTATGAAGGTTGTCATCAATTACCAAAAAGGAGGAGATTGAAAGCCCTAGTTTAGTTTTGGAGAATTGATGAAACCTTCGGGACTAATCCTTTGTGGCTAAATGTGTATAGCAAAAGAAAGGATGGTCCATGCCAAGTGATGGAGACATGGAGAATATCTTGGTGATGGTGATGAACTCCATAAGATGTTGATCAAGTGCTCCAACTTGGAAAAAAGAAAGAGAAAAATAACAGAGTGATCAAGGCAAAGGTATAACTTGATATGATCTTTTATTTTGGCACTTAAGACACCATAGAGGGTGTGAGTGTGTTTAGGATAGATAGACGTACTATTAAGAGGGTGATCTTAATGCAAAACCGATTGTCTAAGTGCCACTAGGTGTTCTTATTCCATGCATATGCATTAGGGCCTAGTGAGATAACCAAAACCCCTTCTAAAATGCTTTAAAAATGCTAACACATGTGCACTATGGTGAGACACTTTGTGTTTGGCAAGTTGGAAGTAAGGGAGAAGAGAAACGAAATCAAAGTGAGCCAACAGAAGCGATCGGACGCTGGTCACGGTGTGGCCGGGACGCGTCGGTTCTCTACAGTGGGAGGGTGCTTGGCGTCCGCTCGGGCGATGCAGACGCGTCCGATCACCCGTTTCTTGGGTGGCGGCCGGACGCTAGTCGAGGGGAGAGCGATCGGACGCGCGCGCCGTCCGCGTCCGATCGTGCTGATGCAAGCGGGAGAGATGGCCAAGGATGCGACCCGGACTCGCGGTGCGTTCGGTCGGTAGTGACCGGATGCGTCCGGTCGTGAAAAACCGTCTACGGACCATCTCTAAGTTGCGATCGGACGCCACTGTTGGCACGTCCGGTCGCCCCTCAGGATGCGTCCGGTGCTAACGCGAAGAGCATGAATGTGTGCTGGCAATTACGTGGCAACGAGCGAATTCAAACGGCTAGTACATATGGCACTTAAAGTGCGACGAGACGCTGGACCGGACGCGTCCGGTCGCCCGACTTCAGCGTCCGGTCAGTCTTGTGAGACAGCCCCTCTTTGTGAGTAACGGTTCTATTTTGTTGGGGCTGCCTATATAAGGTCTTTGGCCGGCTCTAGCTCACTCTTTTGGATATTTTCATTGGTGATACATCCTCGTGAGCTAAAGCAAACTTCTCTCACTCGTTCTCTTGCTTGATTGTGCATCCAAAGTGAGATTGGGAGTGATCCTTAGTGCATTTGCTTAGAGTTTGAGTATCTAATGGCACTAGTGATCATTGAGCAGTGGGATTGCTTGTTACTCTTGGTGGTTGCCACCACCTAGACGTCTTGGAGCTGCGGTAGAGGTCCAACACGTGTTGGTGATTGTTCATGGCCGGCTCCAGTTGATTTGTGATGGGTATTGCACCTTCCCCGACGAAGAGCCACAAGGTAGCTCTAATACATTGCGCGTGTCATTGAGTTACCTCACTTGTGGGTAGTTGCTATTGGCACCTGTGGAGGGTTAGGCATTGGAAGCCTATTAGCGCACGCAACACCAAGTGTTGGTCGACACAATGGGTACTAGCGTGTCGGCAAGCACGTGAACCTCGGGAGAAAAATTCATTGTGTCTATTTGTCTCCCTTGGTGATATTGGTATTTATATTGTGATTGACATATTCATCTCTTGCCCGGCATCGGTAACAATCATCCTATCACTTGCATTACTTTGTTTCATTCTTGTTCTAGTGGTAGTAGTAATATAGTCTAGTTCTCTTGCTTGCTCACCTAGCTGTAAAATAGCTATCTAGCCCTTGTGTGTGAAGTAGAGATCATAGCTCACTAGAATTGTCATTGGCTTGTCTAACAAATAGAGCTAGAGTAAACCTTATTTTTGCCTTTTGTTATACTAATATTTTTTAGTGTCTTTGTAGAATTTTTTATTAGGCTATTCACCCTCCTCTATCTATTTTGGACCTTTCACAGTGGCCGAGCTACAGCTGCTCGACCTACACCTGAGCAGTCGAAGATACACGTGGAGCAACGAGCGGGTCAATCCGACTCTCGTGAGGCTCGATCGGGCGCTGGCTACCCTGGACTGGGAAGAGATGTTCCCATCTTGTCACCTGCAGGCACTAGCCACCGAGAGCTCTGATCACTACCCACTATTGGCTGCATACTACTCCCTCCGTCCCAAAATAGATGACGTTTTGGGTGTTCGTGCCACAAGTTTAACTCGATTTGTAGAAAATATATATTATATTTATATCTCTAAATAAATTTGTTAAAAAACTAGATCTAAAGATCTTTTCAACAATACTAATTGTGATACTAATTGATGTTATTTACTATTTTTAAAAATTGCCGGCAATCGTTTCTTGGGAAGCGAGAACGACATCCTTTTTGGGACGGAGGGAGTAGCCTTGAGTGCTCAGCCGAACCGAGGTTCCATTTTAAGGTGCATTGGCCCAGGTTCAGTGACTACCAGGAAGTACTACAGAGTGAGTGGGCATGCAGTGACGACATCAATGGGCCGTTGCAGCGCCTCGACGCCAAATTCAGAAACCTGACACGTGAACTACAGAGCTGGGCAGCGCGCAGGATCGAGAACGTCAGAGAACAGCTCCTCATGGCAAGAGAAGTACTGTTAAGGCTCGAACAAACATCCGACAACAGAATTCTCACGCCAGACAAGCGGACGCTACGTGCAAGCCTCAAGCACAAGTGCCTCGGCCATGCATCCTTGGAGTGGACGATGGCGCGCCAGCGAGTACGAATATGCCACATCGCTGAAGGCGATGCCAACACCAAATACTTCCACCTGCTCGCCCGCGGACGATGGTGACACAACTGGATCGCGCAACTGAAGGTGAATGGGAGCACAATCATGGCACAGGAAGACTTGGAAGAGGCCCTGCACGCGCACTTCACGCAAGTGTTCGGGCAAAGCCGCCCCCCCAGAAATCGACCTCGACCTTGGTGAGCTGGGCATCCACGGCATCGACCTCACCAAGCTGGACCAACCACTCACCGTAGACGAAGTCTGGGCGGCTATCGGGGATATGCCAGCAGATCGCGCCCCTGGACCAGATGGCTACACGGGAGCATTTTACAAAGCTTCTTAGGCCATGATCCACAAGGACATCATGGCGGCTCTAAACTGCCTACTCTACGGTGGCAACCGGGGGTTCAATCGCCTGAACAACAACGCCCTGGTCGTCCTAATCCCCAAGAAGCCGAACGCAGAAACACCGGCTGATTTCAGGCCCATCACCATGATTCACAGTTTCGCGAAGCTGACCTCTAAAGTGCTCGCACTAAGGCTGGGCAAGGTGATGCCCAAACTCATCTCGCTGAACCAAAGCGCGTTCATTTAGGGAAGTACCATCCACGACAACTTCAAATACGTCCGCATGGCAGGAGTCCTGCTGTGGAGGAGAAAGATACCAAAGCCGCTGTTCAAACTCGACATCGCCAAAGCATTTGACACACTGGCCTGGACATTCTTGCTTGACACCATGCAGGCGTTCAGGTTCAGCGTGGAATGGAGGCGCTGGATCTCGACCTTGATGTCCACGGCTTCCTCACGCATTCTGCTCAACGCACAGGCGCGGGGTACGGCAAGGTGACTCGCTGTCGCCGCTGCTCTTCATCCTCGCTATGGAGGTCCCCAGTCGGCTATTCTGCAAGGCTAGAGAGGAAGGGATCATCCGAGATATGGACAACCATGGCATTCCACACCAATGCAGCCTGTACGCGGATGATGTCGTCCTCTTCATACACCCGAACGTACAGGAAGCCACGGCCATCAAGGAGATACTGTGGGTGTTCGGCGACGCCTCCAGACTACAAAACAACTTTCCACTTGTATTGGACCATCACTGTTTTACGGAAAACATACAAGAATATAGTGGAAAAGGTAACAAGAATGCGCTTTTCGACAAGGCGTATTTCATAAAATAAGGAGAAGCCCAACTAAAAATACACATCTGGGCCAATAGCCACCACAGGGAGGATCCAGGCCCAGTCCAAAACACACCAGAGGTTGGCGGTGCTGAGGGGGGCCACCCCTGGTGCGGGCGCACCCGTCCATTTTCTATGATGTAATATGATAGAATAATCATATATGTGATATCTGTCTTCTATTGCAAGCCCTCTATTCTGATTGATCGTCTATTGTCATATTTCTGGAGCTGTTGTTCCCAGCTGAATGTTACCCGGCACCAACAAATGATTCAAAAATATAAGCTCACTCTCATCCACAAATGTATCAAATCGATCGCTCAGGTGTCAAAATGCGATCTGGTTACTTGTAAAACTGGGCAAGAACGGGAGCTGGCTAGTCTCGCGTCGAGACTTGACCATGGATGCAAACACAGCAAACTGCTTAGGCCATATAAGCTTCAGGTGCACGTAAGCATAGTTCATCTCATCTAAGGCTGGACGCAAAACTTGAAGCTCGTTAGCTCATTTTCGGCTCGTGGATCGACTCGGCTCGGCTTGGCTCGGCTCGTTAGGATAACGAGCCGAGCCGAGAAACAAAGTTTTAGCTCGTTAGGATAACGAGCCGAAGTCGAAAACTAGCTCATGAGCAGCTCATGAGCCTAACGAGCTTAAATTTAAAAAACCAGTATATATGCTATATTTATGCATACGATGGATCTAATTTGTACAATATATTATTATACTTGTAAATATGCTAGCACATATTAATTTTTGTTCGATTTAAGATTATTGGATATGTTATTTTAGTATTATTACTATTCTCAAGCTTTAGATAAATGCAAATATTATATTTTTGTATATTTTTATACCTGGCTTGCGAGCTTAGCGAGCCAGCTCGAGCTTTTAACGAGCCGAGCCGAGCTAGCTTTCTAGCTCGTTGAGATAACGAGCCGAGCCGAGCTCGTTATCTTAACGAGCCAGAACGAGCCGAGCCGAGCTGGCTCGTTATCCAGCCTTAATCTCATCCAATGGTATTTAACTAATCAAAGTAGTGGGTTTTTGGTAAGACGTATAATAAATAATATATAACTTTTGATATGTAGGTGAAAAGCAGCTGCATCGTGACCCAAGCTGATTAATTGTATATACATATGTTGGCAGCAGACCTAGGCCCTGATTTCATGTGTATGTGTGTGTGTGTGTGTGTATATATATATATATATATATATATATATATATATATATATATATAGGGAAATTCCATCCTATTTCTAGGGAGTAGTTATATATAGATATACTTATCTGTGGCCGGCCACAGAATACCCAATTCTGTAGCCAGACCGCCGGACCAACCGATTCGGTCGACCAGACCACCCAGCGGCAAGCGCATAGACCCGTGTGGCATGCCTGGCTGTCAAATTAATGTAGCCATTTATTTATATTATTAAATTGGATTGCATAAATAGCACTCCCGTTAATCACGTCGCCCTCAACTTTCAGTCTCAGATACCTCGCTTCGTCCGCACGGTCTTCGACGGCAACGCTTGAGCGGCGCCTCCTCCCTCACCGGCGGCCGTGGCTGCTCCTCCCCGTGCGCCCCGCCTCGCGCGGATGATGTGGTCCGGCGTCCGGGCGGTGCGGCTCGACCCGCTGGCACGGGGCTTTCGGCGGCGACGCGGTCTGCCTCGCTCAAATGGGCGGCCCACTAGCACACAAAACTCCAAGATTGGCGGTTCCAACGCATTTATACTGGCGTTTTTGAACCGCCAAGATACCGGAGGCGGTAGAAATCGGCCATTTTCTACCGGCGGTTGTTTGAGAACCGCCAGTAGAAATCGATTTCTACAAGGCGGTTCTCTTACGCAACCGTCTGTAGAAATCGATGCCTTAAAAACGCAAAAAAATTGCAAAAAAATATTTTAGAAACAAGTAAAAAATATTTTTCGAGGCTGGGGAGGCACCCGCCCAAAGCATCGGAGGCAAGTCACGAATTTTTTCGCGTAAAATCGCGCTACGCGGCGGTGGGATTCGAACCCTCGACATTGGCCTCACGCGATCCCTCCCTTACCACTGCACCACACACTCACTTGTGTCCACTTTTCATTTTTGTTCCCCACATATTATACAAACCTGATGGAAAATTGAATATTTGAAGGTCCAAATAAATTCAAATGAAAAAATGTTCAACAACAAAGTTTCATAACTTTTCGAGATCTACAACTTTCATTTAGAGTGTTTCTCCATCTGAGGTCATTTGCAAAATTTGAATTTTAAATTTAAAAATTTCATTCGTAGTTTTCCATAAAAAGATGATTTTAAATTAAAAGTTGTCAACTACAAAGTTTCATAACTTTTTGAAATCTACAACTTTTATTTAGTGAGTTTCTGCATCCAAGAAAGTTTGAAAAACACAAAAAATTCATTTCAAATTATTTTTACAGGCGGTTCTCTTAAGGAACCGCCTCAGAAATCGATTTCTACCTGGCGGTTCCTTAAGAAAACCGCTAGTAGAAATGGTCGATTTCTACTGGCGGTTCCTTAAGAGAACCGCCTATAGAAATCGTATTTCTACTGGCAGTTCCTTAAGAGAACCGCCTGTAAAAATAGGGCCGATTTCTACAGGCTGTTCTAAAGAGAAACCGTCGGTAGAAATAAAAAACGCTAGTATCAAGAGAAATGGTCTGTGTACTAGTGGCCCCGGCGGAGCAGCGAGCAGCGACGCCTCTCCTTGTGTCGACGCGGAGCTCTGGTGGCGGTGCACGGACTAGCACTCCCATGAACTCGCTGGAGGGATTGGTGTCCGTGCAGGGATATGGTGGCGGGGTCGGCTCCTTATCTGCGGCTGCGCGGCCACATCGTTGGCTGCTGGTGGCAACAGCAGCAGGTTAGGCGAGCTCGTGGAGGCAACAGCCAACAGGAGCGCAGCTCCGGCGAGCACGCTCCCGTCTCGCTGGCCGAAGCAGTGAATCATCGGCATATCTTTTTTTGCCGTATCTTTTTCCTTTCCCACTTTTTTGTTTCATCTGGAATTTGTTATCCTGGATACGTCATTCATTTTCGTGTGATTTTCTTTCTTTTTTGTTCTTGTTGGTAATTTAAACTATGGTACTTTGAATATATTATTAACTAGTTCTATTATTTTAGATTCATGTCGTTGTGCGTGTGCATCTTCAACCACAAAGCAAGACACGTACAATCGCCGGTAAACGGAGGCAACCCAGATCTGCTGATTTCTAAGCTTCAGAGATTAAGAAGTGTCCACTAACCTCAATCTTGGCCTTCGGAGATCGTGTTTGGTATAAGAAAAATAGAGGGCGTTGTTTTCGCTGTACCTTTGATTTTTTTTAAGATAAATGTATCTTCATTTACGTCCACCTCTGGTTTATATTGGTGTAACATATGTATTGTAAATCGGGAGTACATATATGAAGGTTTTTGATAAATTGGTCACCATTTTGTAGTACTTTTCTTTTGAACCAACAAGCATGAGACAGTGCTTGTTTCACTGATAGGAGACTCATTTTTGTAGTAACTTGATTATGCCATTGACGTAATCATTCTTTTGGTAAATAAATCAATGAAGCAATTTGATTTTTTGGTAAGTCCATGAAGCAAATTGTGGTAAATTGGCGTTCCATTATTGTGGTAAGTTAGGTCCGAGGAAAATTCATAATGTAGAATTATCGTAAATATAATTAGTAGAAATTCTTGTAAATATTGTTAATATTGTCATAAACATTATTCTCGTAACTATTATGTAACTTATACTGATGTTATGGTAATTTCAACCATTCTTATTAATTTTTATCATCAACCAAAATTCTCGTAAATACTTATATTCATAGTAGTACCCATTTCTTGTAAATATATATTGAGCCAACCAGAAAATTTGTAATCTATTTTTGTAATTGGTTTCTTATAGTCCATAATGCATCAATTGTGGCCCATTGTGGCCCTCCAATTGTGGTAACTACAATCAAAACATCTTGAACGACTCTAAATGAGTCTGTCTACCCAAGATTCGTTTGTTTTGTAGCAACCGGACAATCGGTTGTTTGCAAGCCAAAAAACAAACGATTTTTGTCCTTCTGCAAATTCAGTTGTTTCTGGACATGTAACAACCGATTGCTAGCGGCAACAAAACACATGAATTCTACTCAGTAAAGGAATCGATTGTTTCACGCAATTGTAACACAATAATTCTGCAAGTCATAACAGCCCACTAATCAAGTCAAGATAACCAGCCCACTACACAGCCCAGAAAAGCCCACAAAGTACATTCTGCCATATAGACCAAAACAAGCAAATAAGAAAACACTACAGCCCGAAATCTAAAGCCCATACTAGAGCCCAATCCAAAGCACTACACAAACACAAGACTTGTAAAGGAAGAAAACAAACCAGATCTCCCCCATCGTCGGGGAAGCCTCTGCTCTGCTCTGTCCGCGCAGAGTAGGGAAAAACCGGCGGCTGAAACTGCATCAAAGAAAGCACAGAAATAAAGGGAAATTCCATCAAAGAAGAACAGAGATTTGAAGGAGAACTACAGATTCAATTCATACCTCAGGTAATTGCATCAATCTACAACTTTCTGCATATTCTACACACCAAACTTCAATGCATCTCCTTGTGGTTTCCTCTAGTCTGCAAATATGATCAGGTGTGAACAAGTAGAACATAACACAATATCTTTATCAGATGGCTACAACAACATAGATCTAATGAATACACTCTGCCTGTTAACTAATCTTAGGGATTGTCGATACGGGACATAGACGGCTACTCACCAGCACGGCTCCCGTCAGGACAAGAGCAAGAAGGACGGATCTGAGTAGAATACGGACCATCCTAGTTAGGCGAATAGAAAGTAACCTCTGTGAATCGGGTAAATCGAGCAGAACACTTCCTATGGATCCGACTAAGATTAGAAACCATAGCTCGGCTCTTTTTCTCTTATAAAAAGGAGCGAGCACCTGCTTTGTAAACGGATGAACAACGCACAATCATACATCAATCCAACGCAAAAGGCCAAGGCCGACTGGAGTAGAGCTTTTACTCGACGACGAGGGCTCGAACCAGGATAAACCGTGTGTCTCTTGTGTGAAACCGCCGAGCTCTAGTCGTTCGCCGAGGTCCGAATCAACTGCTACGGGAACCCCGGCAGCAGAGCCAGCAACACCCAGATATTTAAACTGGTCACAATATCCAATTCAGTTCTCACGGGAAGACCAATGGACAAGTGTTGGGAACGCATGGCTATATCCATTAGTACTCGGACCAACAATTGCCGCCATAACAGTAACCAAAGTACTCATCGATGGGGGGCAGGACTCAACATCATATTTGCAGACACCCTGAAGAAAATGGGAACAGAATTCTCAAAAATGATCACACCTACAAGCGTACCTTTTTATGGGATAGTACCCGGGAGACCAGCTATGCCTTTTGGACAGATTACACTTCCAGTAACATTTGGAACTCCCACAAATTACAGGACAGAACTCATCAAATTTGAAGTTGCAGATTGTGAATCATCATATCATGCGATATTAGGAAGACCAGCACTAGCGAAATTCTTGGCTATACCACACTATCCATATCTACTACTCAAGATGCCAGGACCACACGGAGTACTCTCTCTCAGAGGAGACCTAAAAAAAGAGCCTACGAATGCGATGTACAAGCAATACGAGATATCCTCAAAAGTACAAGGTGAAATCAACTCTCGAGCGAAATAAGAACGTAAGAACTAGAGATACCAGCCAAAAATAAAATACACTCACCACAAATTTGAAGGAGAGAGCACCAAAAGATTGATCTAGGAACAGGTGATCCATCAAAGGCGCCACAATCGGCGCACACCGCCTATCAAATAGGAACTCGCGCTCACCAACTTCTTACGGGACAACAAGGATATATTTGTCTAGAAACCAGCAGATATGCCCGGAGTCCCAAGGGAGTTGGCTGAGCACAAAATTGAAGTCAACAAAGGAGCAAGACCGATCAAACAAAGACTACGACGTTTTTCACCAGACAAGAAGGAAGCAATAAAAAAAGAAATAGCCCGACTACTAGCAGCAGGGTTCATTAAAGAAATGTTACACCCAGACTAGTTGGCAAATCCTGTTCTGGTACACAAAAAGAACACAGATGAATGACGTATGTGTGTCGACTACACGGACCTTAACAAACACTGTCCAAAGGATCCTTTCGGATTACCAAGAATTGATCAGATAGTGGATTCAACAGCAGGATCAGCTCTATTATCCTTTCTAGATTGCTACTCGGGATATCACCAGATTGCACTAAAAGAAGAAGACCAAAGCAAAACTTCTTTCATTACACCTTTCGGCGCTTATTGTTACAAAACAATGTCTTTTGGACTCAAAAATGCAGGAGCAACATACCAAAGAGCAATCCAGACTTGTTTAGGAGATCAAATTGGAAAGAACGCGGAAGCATATGTAGATGACGTAGTCGTCAAAACAAAGAACTCAGATTCTCTGATCGAAGATCTACAACAAACTTTCAACAATCTCAAAAGATGGAAGTGGAAACTTAACCCCAACAAATGTGTATTTGGCGTATCATCAGGACAACTACTCGGATTTCTGGTCAGCCAAAGAGGAATTGAAGCAAGCACAAAACAAATCAAGGCAATAACCAACGTGGGCCCACCAGCAGATATCAAGGATCTACAGAAACTAACAGATTGCATGGCAGCACTCAACAGATTCATCTCTAGACTGGGAGAAAAAGGCTTACCTTTTTTCAAATTACTAAAGAAAGCAGACAAATTTACCTGGAACGAAGAAGCACAAGAAACTTTTGACAAGCTAAAAGCATACATCAGCACATCTCCAGTATTAGTACCACCAAAGAAAGACGAAGACCTCATGCTCTACATTACTGCAACTACTTCAGTAGTAAGCACGGCTATTGTGGTCGAAAGAGAAGAACAAGGACACATCTACAAAGTACAAAGGCCAGTATACTACATAAGTGAAGTACTTACAGTATCAAAAGTGAGATATCCTCACGTGCAAAAACTACTCTACGCAATACTTATAACTTCAAGGAAGCTCGGGCATTATTTTGAAGATCACAAAGTAGTCGTCGTAATAGATTTTCCACTTCGGGGACATCCTAAGAAACCGAGACTCAACGGGATGAATTTCAAAATGGGCAGTTGAACTCGGAGCACTCAAAATAGAATTTGCACCAAGAAAGGCAATCAAATCTCAAGCATTGTCCGACTTTATTGCGGAATGGACCGAAATACAACAACCTACTCCAAACGTCATCCTAGACCATTGGAAAATGTACTTCGATGGATCTCTAAAACTAGGGAGGGGGGGAGCGGGAGTACTACTTATCGCACCCGATGGAAAACAACTCAGATATGTTCTACAAATTTTATAGCAAGCTACCAACAATGAAGCAGAATAATGAAGCACTCATCCATGGCCTACAAGTTGCAACATCACTTGGAATCAAAAGATTACTAGTCTACGGAGATTCAGCAAGTAGTAGTCAACCAAGTCAATAAAGAATGGGATTGCACCAAGGAAAACATGGATGCCTATTGCACGTAAATCGAGAAAGCTTGAGAAGAATTTTCAAGGTCTAGAAATACATCATATATTACGAGATTCAAATGTTGCAGGTGATGTGTTAGCCAAACTAGGCTCGAGATAGGGCAAAAGTACCTACTGGAGTTTTTGTAAAAGAATTAAACAAACCATCTATCAAGTCGACGAAAAAGAAGACGAGAAGAAGAAAGACAGAACAAGAGCAAATTCTAATGATCAGCCTGAGACAACTCAACATGGATGCAAGTATTCATAGACTACATCAAGGAAAAGAAGTTACTTGGAAATAAAAAAACGAAGCAACTCGGGTAATCGGAAGAAGCAAAAACTACGTCTTAGTAGGAGATAATCTTTACAAAAGAGCAAAGCATCATCAGGCGTATTATTGAAATGCGTATCAACAAATGAGGGGAAAGAAATATTATTAGAAATGCACTCGGGGTCTTTGTGGAAATCATGCATCTTCAAGGACACTAGTCGGAAAAGCTTTTCGATCAGGATTCTATTGGCCAACAAAGCATTAAAAGACGTCGAAGAACTAGTCAAATACTGCAAAAATTGTCAAATGTTTGCAAGACAAGCACACGTTCAGCTCACAATCTAATATGCATCCCACCAAAGCATGGCCGTTCTCATCTTTGGGGGCTTGATCAAGTCGGACCACTTAAGAAATCCAAAGGAGGGTTCGAGTACATCTTCGTGGCCATCGACAAGTTCACCAAATGGATAGAATACAAGCCATTAGTAAAATACAGCTCGGCCCAAAGCACAAGAGTTCATCCAAAAATTATGCACAGATTTGGGATGCCAAACAGGATAATTACAGACCTAGGATCACCATTTACACTAATGAATTCAAAAAGCTGGGCTCAAGACTGCGGATTCAACATTGACTATGCATCGGTGGCTCATCCTCAAGCAAACGGTCAAGTAGGAAGAGCCAACGGACTCATCTTGGCAGGATTAAAACCAAGATTATATGAAGACCTCAAAGATTACGGAGCAAAATGGATAGATGAACTACCCAAAGTAGTCCGGGGACTAAGAACTCGAGATAAGCGAGCAACCGGCTACTCACCTTTCTTCTTGGTATACGGATCGGAAGCCGTATTACCGGCAGACTTAATATGGACATCCCCAAAATTGAGCAATATAACGAAGGAGAAGAAGAGAAAACCGGGGAGACTAGAAATCGGCGGCTTAGAAGAAGTCGAGTCAATGCAATCCTACAATCAGGCAAAATACTTGCAAGGACTAAGAAGATATTACGACAAAAGCGTTCAACCAAGAACCTTACAAGCCGGCGATCTAGTTCTCGAGGAAAATACAAAAACCAGATGGAAGACACAAACTACTCGGCCCATGGGAAGGTCCCTTCATAGTAACAAAAGTACTTGAGGACCAGGATCCTACGAACTGATGACTGAAGACGGAGCCCCAATAAAAAATTCATGGCACATCTCTCAATTACGATGATTTTACGCCTAGACATGTACTACTTCCTTCAACAAAGATTCATAAGAAAGATTACAAGTATCGGCTTCTTTCCAAAACCAGATCCCGACTTCTAGAGTACGGAACACGAATAAGGATCTACAGTCCAAAAAAGCACTCGACCTCCCGGGCAAACCCCGATGAGAGCAAAAAACGCTCGACCCCCCGGGTTGTTTTCACAACACCGATGAGAGTATGGCTAAAGAAGTCAACACTCGGCCTATCCTAGCTCCTTTTCGGGACTAGATGTTGTTAACTTTGGATTTTGGTAAAGGCCAATGACAATTGGGCGATTCGGTAAAATCTATGAGAAAGCGTAAATCCAACGCGTTCGACAAATGAGCGTGCGGTCGGCTAACTTTGAGCTATTCGGCAAGCGTATGTGCAATTAACTCTGGGTGATTCGGCAAGCATTGGTGCGGTCGGCTATCTTTGAAGACAAAGTGGCTCCATTCGGGAAGCGAAAGGTGGCAAGCAAGAAGCCGAATAGAAGGAGAAAAGCGATGATCAAGGATTCCGAGGAGAATTTTAGCAAGAGTCTCGCCATACTTTTGAGTTACCTTTAACATATTGTGTACGTCGTAATCTCCTAGGATTCATGTTATGTCCGGGGTATAAATATAGACCCTCGACCATTGTAAAGGATATACACAATCAAATCAATACAACCGCCCCGTGCCACGTTTTGAGTCCTTTTCGTCGTGTCGCCGAAGTTCTTGAGAGAGGAGCCATCGACCCGTCGACCTCCGTAAGTTCCGGCAACCTTGCTATCATGTCTAGTATCATGCGGTGGATTTAGATCTTGATGCAAGTAGTCTTGTTTGTCTCGATGGGATGGCCGTGCGGCGAGCGTCTACTTGATGATCAAGAAGTCTTTGCTTATGCTTTGTCTATCTCGACTAGATGGCCGTGCGGCAAAGCGCCCGCTTGATAGCTTAGCGAGGCAAGATAGTTATCGGTTCTTGGTTAGATCGTGAGTCGATGCGGCAGGCTAGGATCGGCTCAAGGATTAGTTATCGGCTCTATTAGATTTGGCAAGATCTAGTAGATTCATTAAGTTATCACGTGTTGCATGACTTTAATATTTTATTTATTTGTAACACTCTTTTGCCCAATCTAGATTTGATCGGTTTCGGCTTCTTATTTTATAGATCTATTTGCTCTCTAATGTTCTTTACTCTTATATTATCATGATAAATAGATCGTATGCTTACGTAGCCGAATTGGATCAATCTAGATTGTTACATGTTGCGGGTTCTTGCACGTTAGAAACGGTTAGACTTTCGATAGGATCGGGTATCGTGCGGCGGCGGATGCAGGTCTTTGATTAGTTTAGTCGTGATAATTTGTATGTTCCTTCTTCATGGACCCGAGTCGGCTGTATTGCCGAGCTTGGTTATGCTTCAATTCATGGTTAACTTTCACTTGTTCAAACATGTCTTCTTATGCATGCATGTTCGGTAATCAATACACTACGTGTTTCACCTTCATATTAGCCGAATGAATCGTATGCATGATTGGCGCACGGCTTCTATAGTTGTATGTCGCCGTAAGTAACCAGGGCCGTGAACTGCCCGGTCTCATCCGACACGTTCCGATTTTGTATTTAACAGTTTCTTTGTCCCTTGTCGGTTTTTAGGTCAAACCGACCGGGCACGCTTCCGGATCTCCAAACCGTCGGCGGCCGTCCGATTGAAGTCACGCTTTTTCGACTTGCCGTGTGCTTGGCGCAGGGGTGCAGATTTTGTGCCAACACACTTTTGGCACGCCTGGTAGGACAATCTCCTCGATTCAAGATGTCGGACGTCAATAACAATCATGTTACGGGCGTGACGATTTGGATGAATTACCGCAGACCAATTGAGAGCAAAATTGGAGCAAGCATGCGAGCAATACAAGCATAAATGCTTAATGTCCTTCTCCAAGAACAAGAGCAACAAGGTTTTTGAAGCGGTCATTGCCAAGGGTTCTTCTTGCACATCAAACCGATTGCTCAAGAGGAAGAAGCTCAAAAGGTATCGATTTGGTCTATAAAGCCTTGGCGAGATACCATCGGGAACCACAACACGGCCTTTCTAAATACTTTCCGAGTAATCATGGCTAATACTTTTCGGTACCGACAAAGCTGATAAGTATTTTGAAGATGGTGTGGGACAATTTCGTGGACCGGTGCTTTTCAATATTCCAAAATATCAAGAGAAGCAACCTGAAGATGAAGGAACATCCGGGATTAACAAAGATGAAGTAGAGACTCATGAAAAGCAACCACCTCCTACTTATGGCCAAGTGACGTTTGGCACTACGAAAAAGAGTACCGCAATCTGCATACAAGATATCTCCAAAGCATCAAACAGGTTACAAAGGAACATGTATGGGGATGGATACCATGAGTTCACTGACTATACTGCCATAGATGCTCTACCGAATCCAGGATATAAAAGTGCAACAGGGATACCATCCGGAGGGCGAGGCACGCGGAACTCGAAGACGGACATTGACTTAATCATGCAGAGGATGGCTGATATGATGCAACATCGATTCGGCCTAAAACCAAAGAATCAATCCTATTCATACAAGTCCGCGTACCGTACCCGGAATGGTATAACAGGGGTTGCACTACCGGCAAGGGTGAAGCCACCAACGGACTTGACCAAATTTTCTGGTCGGGGATGATACAAGTACCACGAGCATATTAGCCGATACGATACGGCTTTGGGGAGGCGTCCTGAGGCAAGCTTGGAGGATTCGGTATTTTCCATTGTCTCTCACAGGCCCGGCTTTCACCGGGTTTACTTCTCTACCGGTGATTCTATTGGTACTTGGGCAGAACTTGAACAGAAGTTTCATGCTTATTTCTTCACCGGAACTATTGAAAAGAAGTTTGGTAGACCTTACCAGTTTAAGGCGTAAAGCTAATGAGACACCACAAGAATATCTTCGCAGATTCGGAGAAACTAAGAGTCTTTGCTTCTCGCTGAATTTACAGACGATCGATTTACTGGAATAGCAATAGCGGGGATCTTTGCCGAATGTCGGGGAGAAGCTATTCGGCATGGAATTTGATGATCTCGGTCAACTCGCTCGGAGATTAGCTGTCATGAGTAATCGGGGCTCGGGGTTTGAGAAGGGATAATCGCTATCGGAAGGGTAATGTTGCTAGTGAGATGTATCGTAGTTTTCTGGAAGAAGCAGCGAGTACGAGGATGAAGATGAAATAGCTGCGAGCCCGAGTTGACTTGGGATAAAGAGCCTACCCAAGTAAGTCGGCGGTGGCTGAAACAACAAAAGGGGACTTACGATTTTGATGTCTCCAAATCGGATAAGCTTTTTTTGATCTGTTGGTGAGGAAGGACGCATCAAGCTACGGAGGGACATCCCATGCTACGCCTGAGAAGGAGTGAAAGATAAGAGATATTGTGGTTATCATAATACTAATTCTCACTCCATCAATGATTGCCGAGTGTTCAGAGTTCGGATTCGAGAAGGCAATTCAAGAGGGGCATCTGAAATTTGATGGCAAGATGAAGATTGATGGCAAACCTTTCCCTCGAGAACATGATTTCTTTCTCTGTCGGAATGGTCTCTGCAGATGACCCTAAAAGCAAGGGAAAGATGAAAGTGTTGACATCGAGAAAAGAGCTAAGAAAAGTGGCCTTGTAGACCCCAACCGGATGACTCGCTGAAGAGTTGAAAAGAAAGTTCGGTTCAAAAATAGCCGAACCGAAAGAGGTGAAACGTCCAGGACAAAGGGTGACATCACGAATCTTCTTTGAATAAATGGCGAGGCAAAGCAAGAGCAAGAATATTATGAAGAACGAAAAGTTCTTAGAAGAACGGTGGAGATATGAAGAAGAAATGTATCACCGAGAACAAGAAGAACACATGAGGGAACTAGAACAGTCTCATTGGGGTTGTTCATTCTTTAAGCATTGTTGGAATGAAGGCTTGAAGTCTGCTGCTAGAAACAATTGCCCGTAATGCAAAGTGATCGTGATTATGGCTACTGTGCGGTCTCGAGTCAACCGCCCGACCAGTCCATGAAAGACTTGGAGTTCAATTTCACGAGGACGATCGGCGTATAAAATTAAATGACTTTGATCATCGAGGAAGAGATTCGCGGATCAGCATTGGGTTCATCCCGAAGAGTATGATGAGGAAGGAAATACTCATGGATATAGATGGCGAAAGGGCAATGGTGCCCACCGGGGTTGAGAAAAAGTCGAAGAGGAGAGTGCGGCGATTGAGAAACAAAGAGCTGGAGCAGCATAGCTGCGAGAAAGAGAAGAAGGAATGGCGCCCAAAGAAGAAATCCGATGAGAAAGGTCCTTCGGGTGATGCATGCATGGCTTTCTTCCTCCCATCGAATTCATAGCTCGACAATCAAGAAGTACGGGAGGAGGTTTATTCTCGATTTCGATGAAAGCAAGTTTCAAGATCTAATGGCTCAAACTTATACTAACGCGACAAGCAACTTTTGACAAGCCGGCCAAACATCGTCACTTGAAACCGCTTTTTACGTGAAAGGATACGTCAATGGGAAGCCTCGACCAAGATGTTTGTTGATGGAGGAGCTGCTATCAATATAATGCCATATTCCACGTTTAGAAAGCTCGGGATGACGGATGAAGATTTGCTTAAAACCGACATGATCCTTAGAGACTTTTTTGGCAATCCTTCCGACACTCGAGGAGGCTGTGCATGTTGAGTTGATGATTGGGTCTAAAACCCCGATCACTACCTTCTTCGTCATTGACGGCAAGGGGGCATCTGAGTTTACTTCTTGGGAGAGACTGGATTCATGCTAAATTTGTATTCCTTCAACCATGCACCAAATCCTTATTCAATGGATAGGGGATGACGTGGAGATCATACATGCCGATGATTCGGTAAGTGTGGCCGCTTCGGAGCCGGCTTACCGGGAATATGATGGTGTTGATTGTTTCTCTCCGGCAAAGTATGGAAAGAAGGTCTGTTAATGTATTCAACAAGGATCAACGGCCGATCCAAGCAAATCGGCTCGAACAGCAATTTTTGAATGGGTAACCCAATCGATGGCAACAAAGGAAAGTTGGGACACGGTTTTATGTCGGCCGACAAGCTAGAAGAGATAAATGTTGGTGATGATTCCAAATCAAGGCCGATGTACATCAAAGTGCAAATTTGAATCCGGAATATAGAGAACAATTAGTAAATCTTCTTAAGGAGTTTAAAGATTGCTTTGCTTGGGATTATCTGAGAGATGCCTGGACTAGATCGTTCTATTGTTGAACATCGATTACCTATTAAGTCGGGTATCGACCCTATAAACAACCTCCGAGGAAGATCTATAAAGAAGAGGTACTAGCCGATGTGAAGAAGGAGATTGAAAGGCTATTGGAAGCAAACTTCATTCGGCCGTGCGTGCAATGCGCAGATTGGATTTCGAATATAGTTCCCTGTTTACAAGAAGAATGGGAAGATGAGAGTTTGTATAGACTTCGGAGATCTTAATAAGGCCACTCCAATGGATGGGTATCCGATGCCAATTGCCGATTTGTTAGTAGACGCAGCAAACCGGGTTATGAAGTCATTAGTTTTATGGATGGTAATGCTGGCTATAATCAGATCTTCATGGCAATAGAAGATATTTCAAAAACGGCTTTTAGATGCCCCGCCACATTGGTTTATTTGAATGGATTGTAATGACGTTTGGATTGAAGAATCTTTGGTGCAACTTATCAAAGAGCCATGAATTACATATTTCATGAGTTGATCGACAAAATTGTGGAAATCTACATCGATGACGTGGTAGTCAAGTCTAGAAACCATGAAAGACATTTAGCCGATCTAAGAAAAACTTTGGAATGCACTAGAAAACATGGTTTGAAGATGAATCCAAACAAATGTGCTTTCTGAGTGTCGGTGGTGAGTTCTTGGGATTCCTTATTCATAAAGGAGGAATTGAAGTTGGAAAAAAGAGCATGGAGGCAATAGATAAAGTTGTTCCCCCAACTAATCTCACAGAATTACAATCCCCGCTTTCGGCAAGATCAATTTCGTAAGAAGGTTCATTTCCAATTTATCGAGAGAGAATCTTGCCCTTTTCTCCATTATTAAAGCTCAAGAGGAATCAAGAATTTGTATGGGGTGACGTGCAACAAAAGGCTTTTGATGAAATTAAAGAATACATGAAGGCACCACCGGTTTTGGTACCTCCACAACTTAACAAGCCTTTCAAGTTATGCGTGGCGGCCGATACTCTAACGATAGGATCGGCCCTCATGCAAGAGTATAAAGGGAAGGAGCGAGTCATAGCTTATCTTAGTCGAAAACTGTTAGACCCGGAGACAAGATATTCGGCTATGGAAAAATTGTGCTTGTGTGTGTATTACTCATGTACTAAGCTTCGGCATTATTTATTAAAAGCCGAATGCGTGATTATTTCAAGTCATGATGTGATCAAGCATATGTTGTCAATGCCAATTTTAAATGGAAGAATTGGCAAATGGATTTTGGCTTTGTCGAATTTGATTTAAAATACGAATCGGCAAAAAAGCGGTGAAGGGTCAAATTATTGCTGATTTTATTACGCAACATCATGACCTTAGCACCAAAGTATAGTAGGCATTATACCTTGGACTCTATTTTTCGATGGTTCATCCCGCGGCAAAGGTGGGGGCTGGCATTCTATTAGTTTTTCCACGGGAATAACTTTTGAGTATGCTATTCCCATTGAATTTCATGTGACTAACAATCAAGCGTAGTATGAAGCATTGCTTAGAGGGCTTCGGCTTCTTGTGGAGATAAAAGCCGTTCTTTGTTGAAATCTTTGGAGACTCGAGCTGGTGATCAACCGGTTGATTGGCCAATATGAGTGTAAGAATGACGCGCTAAGAGAATACTATGAGGAATGCGGGAACTTTTAAAAGCTTTCGGGTAGCAACCTTGCATCATATCCCTAGGGGGCATAATGAAGAAGCAAATAGGTTGGCCCAAACTGCTTACGGATATCGTGAAAATCAAGAAGTCTTCACTATAGAAGAGAATATTCCGGATGCTGAACAGGTGGTTGGCGATTGGAGGCATGAAATCATCGAATATCCGAAGGATCCATCGCAGAAAAGTTACCCGAAAGCTTCGGTACAAAGCCCTTAAGTTCGTCCTTCTCAATGATCACTTGTATTACAAATCTATAGATGGAGTATTGCTCACGTGTCTAAGCCAAGAAGAGGCCGAAAAGGTGATGTATGAAGTGCATGAAGGATTATGTGGTGCACATCAATCGCCTTACCGAATGAAATGGATAATTCGGAGAACCGGTTATTTTTGGCCAACTATCTTTGGAAGATTGCTTTGACTATTATAAAGGATGTCATGATTGTCAAAATTTGGCAATATTCAAAAGGCTCCAAGATTGTTATGAACCCAATAATCAAACCTTGGCCATTTAGAGGATGGGGCATAGATTTAATTGGTCGATACATCCTCCTTCGAGCAAAGGGCATAAGTTTGTGCTCCCGGCTACGGATTATTTTACTAAGTGGGTCGAAGCCATTCCTTTGAAGAAAGTTACATCAGAAAATATGATCAGTTTTGTTAAAGAGCATATAATTTATAGGTTTGGGATCCCTCAAACTATAACAACCGATCAAGGAACCCGGTTTACTTCTTCGAATTTTGTGACTTTGCCGAAGACATGGGGATCAAGCTGTATAATTCTTCTCCTTATTATGCACAAGCCAATGGGCAAGCGAAGCATCCAATAAGATTATGATCAAGATCATTCAAAAGAAGATTGATGAGAAACCCGAAGAGATGGCATTCGGTTCTCAATGAAGCATTGTGGGCTTATCGGATGGCTTGTCATGGGTCAACGCGAACATCTCCTTATGAATTGGTTTACGGGCATCATCTTTGTCTTACCATGGGAATTGCAATCGGGTTCAAGAAGAGTTATGTTGCAAAAAGATTTGGAAAAAGAAGATTATACAAATTTGATGATAGATGAATTGGAAAATTTACATTTTATTCGTCTCAAAGCATTGGAAAATATTGAGAAGAATAAAATACGTGTTGCCCGATATTATAACAAGAAAGTTAGAGAAAAGCAATTCTTGGAAGGTGACTTGGTTTGGAAAACTATATTGCCGATTGGATCGAAAAGACAGGGCATTCGGCAAGTGGTCTCCAAATTGGGAAGGGCCCTTTCGGTAGAAAAGATGCGTGCGGCAATGCATATATTTTGAAAACTTTGTTTGGGGAAGAATTTACGAGCTATCAACGGGACGATATCTTAAAAAATATTACCCCAAGATCGGGGTTGGTTCAGTAAAGAGAATTTGAATCAAACAAGCCCGATGAGATAACATCGCCTTTAGTGAAAAAATATGAAGTTGGTAAATAGCCAATACGATTCGTGTCGCCTTTGGTTCAAAATATAACCGAATGATCTTATGTTGACCTCAAACATTCGATCAAGTTGGTTTATCGGGAAAAGAGAAAGATGAAATCCTGAATGATATTGCCCAGTGACTCGTCAAATCGTTTGTGGCGTAAGACTAAGATCTAATCGACTAAAAGTGATGTCACTACATTCGGGAAAATCACTCAAGAAGCGCTCGAATCGAGAGACAGGATCAAGACATTCATTTGGTAATCAACACAAGATCATAAACAAGACACATTCTCAGAAGATGATTTCATTATTCACAGATCAATCCCTAGTTACAAACTACTCCCGGAACAACTTATTAAGAATAGATTGGGGATTGGTGGATTCGGCAAGGGCAGAGCATGGTCCCCGTAGAGCTCCAAATTTTGCTCCCGATGTCCTCCACCTCGTGAGGGATGACCTTCGCAAATCCAACGGCCTGAGCAGAATAGTCCTCATTGGTGCGAGAGGACATTTGCCAAGCCGAGGACACGCCAAGGTGGACACCTTGGATGACGGCCTGATCAACACGGCCATCCATGGCATCAGGCGTGCCTCGGGAGTTTCTCCACGGGCATTCACCTTGTCG
>JADLZL010005338.1:0-90996 GCA_015844335.1 Chrysopogon serrulatus
GTTCTATATTGTATCTTTTATATTCATGTTTATGTTCTTCGTTTAAGTTATCTTGCCTTCACGCATATCATCTTGCATACATATCCTCTTTTCGCTTTCGCTATCCACCTATATCTCCACTCCGCAATCATTCTATAGGTATATCATCTTATCCTTCCTAGGGCGACCACCTGGGTGCACATCGGATAGCGGAAGCTAGTAAAGAAGATATGTATGCAAGATGATATGCGTAAAGGCAAGATAACTTAAACAAAGAACATGAACATGAATATAAAGATACAATATAGAACAAATGATAAATTAATTAAACTTAAACATAAAAATTAGACAAACATAGACAACGAACATAAAGATATAGAACGGTAAATAGATATAAATATTTTTTATAATTTTTTAATGATAGATGCGAGAACATGAACAACACAGTAGAACATAAATAACAAAGTCCTAGATTATATTAGGTACCTTGATAGACGTAAGGTGAATCCTTCGTGGTAGTACACCGTGATCTTGATACACACGAACAAAGTACAACACTTGTTTATAAGACTCTTACAAGACTCTCACACTTAAACTCGAGCACGAAGTTTTTTATTTTACACTACTACAATATTAGGTAGATAAGTGGTGGATAGTGGTGGTAGTGATCTTCAGCGATGGTATGTGGATGCTGAGCAAGCGGTGGTGCTCAGGATATGGTGATGCTGAGGATGCCTTGAAGCGTTGCCCTTCATCTTCTTATATAGTGGTGGTGAAGGCACGGTCATCATGGCTTTTCTTGAATTTGGGGATGCATCATTGAGGTGTCATGATGCTACTTTTGACTCGTCTTTGCATTATTGGGTCTTCATGATGACACTTTTGACTTATTGGGTCTTCATGATGATACTTTTGACTATCTCTGGGCTTCATGATAATACCTTTTGACTATATCTTGGCCTCATGATGATACTTTTGATCAGATCACGGCATTATTGGGAATCTTCATAATTCTTCTTTTGACTTCACAAAGGTGGTGAAGCATCTTATCCATAAACATTATGATAGCTTCTTTTGAATTTTAGAGGTACTCATGATACTTCTTAGACTTTGGGAAAATGATCTTATCCTTTTAGTCCTCTTCTTCGTAATTTATCATTGGTGCCGCTTCGCATTGCCATCAATTTCATTAGGTCGCCACATCTCTTGCCAAGACATGAATTGTCGATATTCTTTTCGTAGTTGTGTTTCTTCACCATAATCCGGTCTTATTAACCTTCCAACACATCTTGTACTTGGGCCCAAATAACCTTGGTATTCGGCAGGAAAATCCTCATAATTTTATTCGAAAACCATCCGATAAGTAGGATCAAATCTAATATTTTCTTCAAGCTCTTTGGCTTCATTGAAAATTCTCCAATTGTCATGATTTGTATCTTTGGAGAGTAATTCTTTATATTCTTGCCCCAACTCATAGTATTCACTTCTAGGAAAGTTGTAATGCCCTTTTGCCGATGTAGACATCATGCATAGAGCCTCAATGGTGGAGTGAACCTTGGTGGAGATGAGTAGAATATTATCTTGACTTTTTTCCTTTACATAGTATATCTTCTTGCAGGCTTCTTTGATGGTCGTTCCTAGATCGAAAGAAGGATTTCTTCCATTGATCCATAGACTGCATGAATCAGCCCATGATCTATCATAGTTTGTAAAGAGATATCTTTTGAGAATATGTCTCAAGAGGTTTTAAAAATATTTCAAATTTATATCACCGAGAATGATGTATTTGTGTCTGGGCTGGATGATCAATTTGTTGTCAAGATAAAAGAATGGGAATATATGAATATGAACATATATCCCACGGTGTTTATCTTTTCCAAAGGTATAAACCAGAAATAATCTTGGAGGCCAAGAAAGACCTTCATTTGCCTTTTTTGGTATTTTTTCCAGATCAGTCAATGATATCTTGGGTAAGGATTGATAGGGTTTGCTCAGTTTTTTTGAAACTCGGCTTGGGGATGAGGAGCTCATAGGGAGGCTTTGGTACTTATTGTGAAAGGCTTGTGTCTTTTGAGCAAGGCAAGGCTGATTTCATTAGAGGTGCTTTCTTTGAGGACATAGGTAGGATCATAGATCTCGGATGGCTGAGTTTGAGTGGAGGCATCCTTGGTATGCGTAGTCTTATCTCGAGACATCTTATTCTTTGGCCTTTCCTTTTGAGGGAAAGTATCTTGTTGAGATTGGAATATCTCGTAATCACATATTTTGTGATCCAATAACTTTGATTCAGATTCATCTTGATCATATAATTTTGGAGAAATCTTTTTTAAGATCCGATAAATTTGAAGATCCTTCTTCAGGATAATCTTTGATCTTGTTCGAATCTTTTCTTTCCACCAAGGGGAAAGTCATCGATAATTTTGAAGATCTCCCTCCGCGGTACCGAAAAAAGATCATCAAACGGGGTCTTTGCTCATACTTTTGAAATAATATGCAAGCCCATTTAAAGCATGAGCTTTATCTTTTTTGGTCTTGACTTGCGGAGCATGTTTAACAGCCCTTGCCGCAAATCATTTACCTTAAAATTATGATTGAAGCGATTATGATCTCCTTTCGGGAAGTGCCCAAGAACCTCCATGTACTCATCCGTATGAGATGTTCATACTTCGTAAGAGGAGCCATCTCTAGATATTCTTTGCATCGAAGAGTCTCTTTTGTTAGGACTAGAAAACAATTATGCATTATTTCCCTTTTTGAAACATTATTTTCTCGAGGAGACATGTTCCATAATCTGATTTCATTTTTTCTATCTTTGAAGAAAAAGATAATATTATTTCTTTTTCATTTATCTCAAAAACGGATACCATCTTTTCAGAACTATAAAGGGACGGATAGAGGAAAGGAAAGGTGTCCCTAGAATAACATCTTGTTTTAGATTTTCTACTAAAAGAAACGATGTTTTTATACGAATATTATCAATGCAGATATGAACCTCGGGGGATTTTATAATTTACCTTCAACCTGGTTGCCTTCAGAGAATGAATCTTATGAGTAGTTTTTTCAAAATACCCGAGTGGAATAATATCTTGTCGAATGCAATTCACATCGGCTCCAGAATCTAGAAGAGTATTATATGTGAATCTAAATCCATCATGGAATTCATATGCTATTTCGGTGTACCATTTCTGTTTGAAGTATCTCTCGATAGAGCCGACCAACTCATCATCTTCGGGCTCTTCTTCTACAACCTTTTCAGCAGTTATATCTTTGTAGTCTCTTTTCTCTCGTAGCTCTAAGTTTTGAATCCTTCTTTGGTGATCTCTTAATTCTTCTTTGATAAAATCATATTCTTTTAAGAGATCCTCAAGGCTTAATCGCTTGTTTTCTTTTTTAGATCTTCAACCCTTTTGAAGACCTCATCCGAGAACAAAATTTCTTTTTCTGGATTTCAGTCACCAATTTATCTTTGTCATTTTTCACCCTTGATAAGAATCTTTTAAGAATAATCTCCTTTTCTTACGGATCCTGTATGGTATCAAAGGTATCTAAAACAAATTGTTCTAAATCTGTGAGAACCAAAATATTTTCATCTGATTCTTCTTCAGAGGTACCTTGTTCATAACATGAACATTCATTATTTTCACAACAGTTTACCTGGATATCATCCTCATTTTCAGAGCTAGTATCACCCCTGATGTTGTTCAAGATCTGGCCTAATCTTCCCTTGATATCTTCAGAATCTGATTCTAGTAGGGCTTGGATCTCTTGCTTTACCTTTGATTTGTAGCAATTTGAAGCCTTATGACCCTTTCGTCCACACTTAAAACAAACTAGATCATTTTTTGGGTCCCCTTTTTGAAAAGTTTGAAGGCACTCTCCCTATTATAAACCTTTTTATGCCTTCTTCTATTGACAGGATGCTTCATTTTCTTATCATCTTCATGATTTCTCTTGTAACTCCTTTGTGAGTTTCTTCTTTTGGATTCAAAGGGATCTTGAAAGCCAAATTGGTAGCAAAAGTCTCCCAGTTCCTTTTTTCCAATAGCCCTTTGTTTTTTGAGCTGCTCTTTGATTTTTAGATCATTGCATAGTTCAGCTCCTACCATTTGTATTTTTTGAGTTATTTTTCCTATATCGAGATTTTGATAGTCTATGCTTCCTTCTCCCTCCTTTCTCAAAGAATTTCTAACCTTTTCAGCAAATAGAGGAGGCAAGCCAGATATGTATTTTTCTTTCCAAAAATCTTGATTAGGATCCGTAGGGTATAAAGTTTTGATAGGAAAGAGTCTTTATACCATCTAAAATCGACATGATCTTGCATCTCAAGTTGATCAACTGCTCCCTGTTCTTCTCGTAGATATCTTGATAGTTACCAGCAAAATGGTAAACTATGTTGTAGAGCAGGGTTGATATGGCATCTGAGACTGTCCCTAACAGCTGTCCTTGGTCATTTGATAGGATTAAATATAAATAAATTTATAACTAAGTTATACATGATCCAATGACTATGAAATTTTTACTAGAGATCAAGCATACAATATCCATGCACTGACCAATCTCTACAGGTCACACATAAACAACACGGCTTAATCAAGATGGCTATATATTTAGACTAAGAGAAGCAACCGGGTCAAAATCACAATCGGGAGATTTGCCAATCAGCAGCTAGCATCTATATAAAACAAGAACCAATATGCTATAATAATATTATTGTTACCATACCAAGCAGACACATTCAGAGGTAGATCTCTCACTAGCTAGATAGTTTAAGTTCTTTCCACAATTGTTGCAGCATCGTCCTCCCCCTGCCGTTGCGCGTCGCTAGGTCCCTCCGCCGATCCGTCCTCCACATCGTCGTCGTCGCTGACCTCGATCTCCTCCTCGGCGTAGCCCTTGGCGTAGTACTGGTTGATGATGGCCTCTTCCTTGGCGCGGCACGCCTTGACAGTGGCTGCGACTGAAGCCGTCATGCTGCGGAGCAGCTCCCTCTTGTTGGGATCCTTGATAGTCTTGTCGAGTTCTTCTGGATCACAGGGGAAGGGCTTGAACGGATACACCTTCAGGATCCCGTCGATGTACGCCTGACTCACCCTCACTACCACCTTCTTCTTCTTCTTGGCCGCCGCCGCCGCCGCCTCCATGTTTCCCGCTCCGGTCACCGCTGCTATGTTCCACGCTCCTGCCGGAGAGATTATCTCATCGCTACGACTACAAGCTGCCGCCGGAACCGTTGGTGCTGCGCCTGCGACCCGCGGAGGGTCGCCGCCGTAATAAAGGCCCGCAACCCTAGGCGGTGGTTATCGGGTCCAGCACTTTCTCCACGTCGGACTCCGCGTGCGACACTCTTGAGTTCTGACAGAGCTTTGCTCATGCGTACCAGAACCATCCAGATCCAGCAGCGCACCGGCAAGGCAACCGTGGGCCGTGGCCCGTGTATTACTTAACCTATTTCGGCCAATTGGGCTGGACTGACCAGTACTCCAACTAGGATCCTAGGTTGGGCTTTGCTTCCATTGAGGCTTTATATAACGGGACACAATTTTCCTTTCTTGCAAGGAGAAATTTTAGATGCTGGCTCATCCCAAGAACAATTAATTGGCCGTCTGACTAACGGGTAATCAAAGAACCATGAGACATTTCAAGGGTTGCACTTCGAATCCAGGTATCCAACGTCGTTATGTTGGTTATCATGGTTCCTCTCACTCTCACGTCACGCACATATATGCAGGGACATTGAAATTATTGCCCTTTATAAAAAAGGAATGGAGGGAGACCTTTATTACGAACCGCTAAACCTACGCCACATTCACCGTCTCAACGACGGCCGGCGGCGGCGGCGGCGACGATCGTGCTTCGCACGACATAACGTCCAGACACCCAGCTCAAGCTGCCTTCCAACACGTCACCGCCGTGGCCGCTCACCGTCACGCTGAACGTCTTCTTCTCCCCGGCCCTAGTGAACACCAGCGTCCCGGGCTCGACGCGCACCGTCAGGGACTTGGGCGCGTCCACCTTCGCCGTGTACGTCGACGCCGCCGGCCCCACGTTCGTCACCGTCCGGCTCGCCGTGAACGGCGCCTCCCGCAGCGGCACCTTGATCGTCGGGTAGTTCAGCTGCGCCTCGGGCGTCTTGGGCAGCTTCGCGCAGCTCAGGCTCGAGTTGCGCGCGACCACGGCCAGCGCGGCGTCGCCCAGGAGCGCGCAGATGTAGCCGGCGTACTCCGCGGCGCCGAGGTCGTACACCAGGCCGGGGTCGGTGGCCCTCGCGGGGTTCACATGGCCGGCGCCGGTGGCGTACGCGTTGGCCTTCCTGTGCTGCTCGTCTAAGATCGGCCCGCCGCTCCTGTCGGCGGTGTCGGACGTCGTCATCATGGCCGACTTGATCGCCGCCGGCGACCAGTCGGGGTGGACGCTCTTGATGAGCGCGGCGACGCCGCTGACGTGTGGCGTGGACATGGACGTGCCAGACATGACGTCGAAAGGACCGGTGCCTTGCGAGGTCTTCGGCGGGTACGCTGCCAGGATGTTGAGCCCCGGAGCCAGGACGTCCGGCTTCAGCACGCCGGGGGTGACGGTGCTTGGGCCACGGGACGAGAAGGAGGCCACGGTGGGAGACGGACGGACGCCGAGCACCGTCCTGTGGCTGAACCTGAACCTGACCGCGGACGCGGAGCTCGACGGCGACGGCGACGGCGACGACGTCACGTACTTGGTGATCTTGGCCCCGTCGGCGGCGGTCACCTGGACCAGGTCGGAGCCGTAGTCGTGGAGGACGGTGGTGTAGCCGTCGGCCTTGGTGTTGATCACCACAACGCCGGCCGCGCCAGCGCCCTTGATGTCACGGAGGATGGCCTTCTCGGACGTGTTGTAGGGGAGAAGGTTGTCGACGGCCTCGCAGATCACGATCTTGCCGGCGACTCTGTGTTTCTCGTCGCCATGGTAGATGCAGTTGCGCCGCTCCTCGGAGTACAGGATAGGATGATACGAAGCCGTCACGCTCGCGTTGGTCACCTGGTTAATCGCCTCGCCGGCGACGCTGACGCCCTTGCCAAGGTCCACGTCGGCGGGAAAGCTCCGGTCAACCGAGCTGGCACCGACGGTGACCAGCCACGGAGCGTCGTTGACGACGGATGCTGGCTTGGGGCCGTTGTTGCCGGCCGCGCACACCACCGTGATGCCCTTGGCCACCGCGCTGAACGCACCGATGGCGATGGGGTCGTGATCGAACTGGAACGTCATGTTGCCACCAATGGAGATGGAGATCACGTCCACCCCATCCCTGATCGCCGCGTCCATTCCGGCCAGCACGGCCGAGTCGGTGCACCCGGCGGCAGTGCACACCTTGTACATGGCGACGTGCGCGCCGGGAGCGATCCCGGCGGCGGTGCCGGCAGCCAAGCAATTCCTCGAGGCGCCGGCGACGAAGTTCCCCGCGGCCGTGGACGAGGTGTGCGTCCCGTGCCCAAAGTCGTCCCTGGCGTCGTCCCCGACGAGGGACCTGACGCCGACGAGCTTGTTGTTGCACCGGGAGGCAGAGCCCTCGCACGAGCCCTTCCACTTGGCCGGGGGCGGCGCGACGCCGTGGTCAGAGAAGGAAGGGTGCGCGCCGTAGATGCCGACGTCGAGCAGCCCGACGACGACGCCCTTCCCGTACCCGGCGACGTCTCTCCAGAACCGGGGCCCTGCCGCAGGCCGAGGAACTCCGGCGTGTGCGTGGTCATGGGCTGCAGCGTGCGGTCCGGGAACGCGCGCACGAAGCCCGGCTTCTTGGCCACCGCGTCGAGCTCGGCGTCGCTCAGCCTTGCCGCGAAGCCGCTGAACGCCTCCGTATAGGAGTGGACGAGGCGCGGCTCGCCGGCGTCGGTCAAGGAGCTGGGCAGGAAGGACTCGTGCCACAGCCGGTGGGCGGATTCGTCGGCGGCTTCAGCGTCCGATGGTGGCCGGACGAGCACGATATGGGTCCGATACCCTGATGACGAAGAGTGCTTGTCATGGTGGAGGTTTGGGGCCGGATTGACGTAGCAGAGAGCAGGTGCCGTTGAGAGGAGGACAGTGGTGGCAGTGAGCAATGGTAGCAGGAAGGCGTGTGCAGGGGATGCCATTGTTGGTACGAGGTCGAGATCGAGGTGAAGAAGACGATGGCGATGCGTAGGTTAGCTTCCCTTTATACACACCATGGTTTGTGGTGTGCGGTTTCGGCAAAACTGTGAACGTATCCGGATCCATGTAAAGCAGCAGATAACTTGTTGCTAATTTTGGCTGACGTTCTGGTAGCATGCATTTTTTTCTCGAATACGCAAAAGATTTGCGCATCATTGCATTTAAGAAAGAAGTTTTTAGTACAGTGTTCAAACGGTGCGCTTGGGGATTACATGTTATACAAATTGCTCTCTCCCCTAAACGCTGAGCCTAGAAGCTATTACTCGCAAATTTAACAACGTAGGTCGGCCGCTTCGGCCTCGAGGTCGCTTAGGCGTGCGAGCCTCCGCGTCCCCTCCGCCGTGTTGGTCTAGAAGGGTCGGGGAAGAGCACCCTAATGGCCTCGGCGGCGATGCGTAGAGCTTATCAAAAAAATGCTGTCGTATGCCTTCTTCGCCGCCGTGTTGACTTTATCCGCGCCCTCCAAGTAGCCCATGCGCTTTCATGACGAAACTCCCCCGCTTGGAAACCGGCACCTCGACAGGGTTGCGCGGGCGATTCTCCGGCTCCGTGTCGGCAACCTAGCTCATGGGGCGTTGCTCGGGAGATTGGCGGCAGCAGAGGCGAGGCGTTCTTGCGCAGGATACGCTGCCGGAACTTCCTCAGGCGAAGACCAGTGGAGGTCCTCTGACCCGCGGATTCACTCCTGTTGGAGGGCCCTCCTGGGCGGCTCGACTCAAGCGCTTCGGGGAGCTCGCTTGTTCTAAAGATTTTGATAATATTCTTTGAATTGAATGGTATAGGTGTGATAAGTCTTTCGGGGAAAAAAACAAAAAAATTTGCTGACATTTTTTATGCTTGAGCTGCAGGCATATCGCATGACATATGCAAACATGATCAGCAAGAGCAGGATTTTGTTCTTTAAAAAAAGAAAGAAGCCCCTTGCTAGTAGCAGGTAAGAATAGTTGGGCTCTACATGGGCAAGAATGATCTCTAGGTTTATGGCCCAGAAAATAGTGCAGCCCACTTTACATATCAATGCGTCCGACGCTAGAAAAGTTTGTGCTGTAGTGGTTACAGGTTACACTTGACGTCATGCGCTCGACATGCGGAGCACTCAAAACGCATATAATCCAGTTAAACATCTATCCAGCTCAAATTTTTTAGGAAAAAATATTTTATTCCAACGTGGGTTTGCACATAATCAAATCTGCTAAATCTTATTATAGTTTCAAACACCCGCCACCCTTTCAGTTCATAAGCCAATAATATTTTTTCTCATAAAAAATCAACTATTTTATAGTATTTTAGCTTATCGGTCGGTTTATAAGTCTTGCGTTACATAATGTTCTAGAAAATAAACCCAATAAATTGCCTAAAAATAACATGCAAATAAGAGTATAATCTTTTTTTTGTGTAAAAAACCACATCATTTCTACACGACCAAATATACCATAAAATTGCACTTGCTTCCACACAAATTAGAGAACGCATGTGTAAGAGCATCTCTAATAGTTTCAATTTTTAGTAAATTAATGAGTTTTCCAAATGACTAAGAAAAGTTGGGAACATATTTTGAGCATCTCCAATAGTTTTCTATATTTTATTTGGCAAATCTTGTGTTTTGTCAACTTTAAAAAAGATATGCCAAGTAAAAAAAGAGCTCATCTTCAATAGTTTGGTATAATTCACTTGTCAAACCTAGATCTAACTTGCATCGAAATCCCGAGAGAGAAATAAAATTATGTTTATGCCCTTCCACCTCTTCAAAATTTACATCAAGTAACCCTAAAAGAGAAAACAAAATTATTTATATGCTCTTCCAGCTCTTCCGATACGGATGGATGCGTGCGAGAATCAAGCGTGGAGGTTCTTTTTTTTGCCAATTTGGGATAAATGACAATCTGAAATGAAAAACTGTTGGAGAAAGGGTTTTCTGTTTTTGCAAAAAAAATAAGAATGGCAGTATGAGATGGAGAACTGTTGGAGTTCTTTGGGTTTCTCTTACAATTTCCAAACACATGGGGAGCTGTTTTTTCAATGTTGTCCAAGATAGAGTCGAAGATTGGAAGTGAGTGTTGAGAACCCTTGGAGATGCTAAAGCAACTTGTCTTTATCCTTCTTCCCAATTTCATCTTGACCAACTGAATACTCGAAGTGACCGTGGAATAATCAAAGTTTGATGAAAGCAACCCAGCGTCCTTAGTTTTGAACCAAAAACGTCTTTTTCACATTAATATAAAGTTTTTTTTTTTTTTTGAATAAACTCTGGAGTTCTAGGTCTTCAAAGTTTTATGAAAGCAACCCGATGTCATTCGTTTCTAAACAAAGTTTCTTTTCGCATTAACATAAAGATTTATATTTGAAAAAAAAGTGGGAAGTTCTGAGGTCTTCAAAGTCTCTTTCTTTGAATAGAAAGTTCCTTTGGCACGAATCAAAAGCTTTTTTCTGAATGAAAGCTAATTGTTTGGTGTTAAATCAAAACTTTTCTCTGAATAGAAAGTTTCTCAAGCACGAGTAAGATGAAGTAGCTTAGTTTTGAATCAAAAGTCTATCTTATTAATCACTAATTGGACTTTGGAGGCTCTAAAGGAGCTTCAATATAATTATCATGAGGCACCTAATAAAAAAAGATAAATGCAAGAAATTTTCACAATAATTTAAAAGATGTAGTTCTAATTTTAGAGGCTCCAAGTCTCTAATCACCATCTATCATTAGTTATAGCCATTGGATTACTCACTTATGCCATACATAAAATAACTCCTTAAGTTTGAATATGAATCCCTCAATCTATAATTATGAAAGATAATTTGAATTAGATCATCTACCAAATAATGTAATACTGTTATAGTCAATTTATTTGGAGATATAAATATTGATATTTTTTATAAATTTTATTAAAAAATTCTAAATGAAAAACTACTATGGTACGAATAAAAAGTAGATTTTTAATAATGAAATCCATAACGCTTAGTGTGAACCAAAGCTTTTTTTTGAAACAATTCGACAAACTTTATTCATTCAAGATAGTTACATCGTTTATCAAGGAGTCTAAAATAAAATTAGGGGGCTCATCGACCCAAATCCTAAATTAAAAGTTCCTTTGCACAAGTCAAACAGTTTCTTGAATGAAATACAAAGTTCTTAGCTTTCAATCAAAGTTTTTTCTTTCCTCCTAACCGATGTTGTTTAGCATGAATGTATAGTTTATGCGTTGTCGTGGAAATTGCTAATGATTTAAAATAAAATTACTTTATACAAAAAGATAAATAATTATAAGTTAATTTTAGTGGATGATATGTCTTGCTGAGTGGACAACTAAATGTATGTTAGTAGATGATGTGTCTCGATCATAATTGTAAATACTAGTTGGCTATAAATACAATTGATAATGGACTGATAAAGTAGATAACTTATATGTTAAAAAAATAGCTAGTGAGGTTTAGGTTTATAAGAGTTTATAGATTTGAGTGAAATCCAACGGCGAACAAGATGGCACCGAGTTTGAATTGAACCTTGAAACGTTTTACAACTGGTACGTCATGATTTTTGAACTGGAAAAAAAAAACCCCCCGGAAACGGGAACAAGATGCCATGGACTAATAATGACTAATCTCTTCAACGCTCAGGGGCAGGCCACACCGGACCTCTCTGCCGTGTCCTCGGCATTCTTGTCCTTCTCTGCCGCCGACTCCTCCGTCCCCTTGGCGGCGTGGCCCTTGGACTCGTCGAGCCTCTCCGCGGTGGTGTCACTACTGGCGACGCCGAGCGTGCGGCCGACGGCGCTCACCAGTGACCTCGCGCCCTGCTGCACGGTCTCCAGGATCCCGCCGCGGTGGACCTCCTCGTGCTGGGGCTGCGGCTGGCCTTCCTCGTGCGCGGCCCCGGCAACGCCGCCGCCGATCACGCGCGCGCGCTCGGTGCGCTCGTGCGTGATCTCGCGCGCGGCTTGGCGTGCGTGCGCCATCTGCTCGCCCACGCGCTGCGCCTCGGGGCTCGCCGCCGGTCGCTGCGCCGACATGGCTGCGCCGCGCTCACTGGCTGCTCTGCTTGCACTCGACTTGCTGTCTCCTGCTCTCCTGCCGCCTGCCGGCGATGATCCATGCCGTGCGTGAACACGATCGAAGAAGGGATTTCTAATTCTTATGGAGGCTCTCTAGTCTGCTCATCAGATCCAAACTCCTCTCCGACAGACACGTACGTGATCCTCAGACAAGGACACGTAGGGACCTGTGCAGATAATGGTACACGCACTGGGCGACACGTACGTACAACAACTACTACACCTGTCTGTGACTTGCCACGACACGTACACCCGGTCGGTCACCAAGCGATCCCCAGCTCCGTCTCATGGAAGTAACACCCGGTGGGGCCGTCGTGAGGGAGCAGCGCGAGCTGGACGGCTCCCCTGGCGCCCTCCTCCGGCGAGATGACGCCCGTGTTCCAGTTGATCTCCGTCCTGACGAAGCCCGGGTGCACGCAGTTGACGCGCATCTCCGGCAGCCGCGTCGCCAGGATCCGGGTGTAGAGGTTCACCGCCATCTTGGACACGCTGTACGCCGGCAGCATCGTCGGCCACCCCTCCTCCTGCAGCCGCCCGCGCCGCAGGGCCTCCAGGAACTCGTCCAGCATGCCTTGGATTCGCTGCTCGTCCCAGGCGCCGGCGTCGCGCAGCTCCTCCCTCAGCTTCTCGTTCGGCATCCTCTGGTGTGGTTTGGTGGCAGAGTGTGAGTGAGTTCGTTCGTTGTCGTTGTCGTTGTGCACAACACAACACAACACAACACGACACGACATTAGCTTAGCATGTAGTAGTTTAGAGAACCTAGTAGGGTACGGTACAAGTACCTTTAGCTCTGATCGAAGTGAGGTGACGTTCACAATCCTTGCTCCTGATGAAGATTGTTTCAGCAGGGGAAGGAGACCTTCTGTCACCCGTCTGATTCCATAGTAGTTTGTGTTGAGACATTCTACAGCACCATCATAGGTTTGTATGACCACATCTCCCAGCAGATTGGCGGCTGCACCTGATAACTGCAATCATAAAGGCATTCAACAAATCAAAAGCTCGTCACTGATCTGGATTGGTGGCGGTGACCACCGACAGGTTGCTAAAATCGTGATCCTGAATCAGATGAATAGAATCGATGAATAAGCCAGATAAATCAAGATACTAGTCATAAACTCACACCATGAATCTCGATTTTAATCTATGTGACTAATGGCCACTTGTAGTAGGCCCTGTTGGACAGAAAACAACTGGGAGTATGTACGGATATTATGGCGCCATATTCAGTGCAATCATAAGAACTACCCTTTACTATCTAAGGCCTGATCAGGCCGGGAGGAAGAACAACTCAACCCAACAAAATATGCTTAAAGTCAAAAAGTGTCTACATACCCATTTGCTAGGATCAATGTTGAGAGCTCTCATGCCATCCTGGTCTACGACAACTCCTCCGACACCTGCATTGTTCACCTGCACCACCGACTCATTCATAGGTTCTCAAACCATAGTAGGATGGTGAGACTTGATATGTTGCAAGGCTACTAGCAGAAAAAGACTCCATTTTACCAAGATATCAAGCTTCCCATATCTGCTCTCAATATGTTGGGCTAATGAGGCAACACTATCATCATCTAGGACATCCAGCGGATGGAAGATAATGTTGGAGAGGTTGCATTCGTGCCTAAGGTATTCGACTGCGCCTTTTCCTCTTTTCTCATCCCTTGCTGTGAGAATGACAGTTACGCCCTGCACAGCAAGCTGCCGGCATACCTCCAGACCGATTCCCCTGTTTCCACCAGTGACCACTGCAAGCCTGAGGTAATTGACACAGTTTATAACATACTTATTTATCTAGATAGACTAGAAGTGGGGGAAAGGGATGTCATTTACAGAACTACAGTGCATGGGGAAATCACCTTTCCGGTTTTGTTTCATGGTCACGGCTCACTGGCTCAAGCCTGAGGAGTAAGGAGTTTGTTTCATCAGATAAAAAATAAAATAATAAAGACTCTTAAAAAAAATGAAGCTGCAAATCTTTTTTTTTTTTGCAAATTCAAAAGTTAGTAATAAATGTAAAACGTACTCTGGTGATGAATCATCTAAAAATGTACTCTAAGTCATCACCAAATCACAAATTTTATAGTTTTTTTTTCTGTGAGAAGAGTGAGACAACTTGAAATAATTTGACAAAAGGACATGGAAATCTGACGGAAACTGAACAATTCACTGACAAATGGATCTTTTTAGCTTCTTGTGCTTAATAACCTGCGATACATGTGGCAATTTCTTAGTCGTTGGTAACCTGCGATACATGTAGTTATGCATTTACAAATTAGGAAAGAAAGTGCATTTATTATGTGAAAAAAAAAACATACATTGGCTACAGGATGGATGTACTCAACAACAGTCTCCCCTCTCCCGTGTCCATAAACTCCAAGCTAGTTACCACGATTCAGATCTGAACTTGCAAATAGCTTATCCAAAAGCATTATTCGGAGTTCAGACATCTGTGTGGCGTCGTATAGCATGAAAGAAGAGACGCGCGCGCAGGGAGAGAGAGAGAGGAGAGGAGAGGAGCCGACCTGCGATGTGGAGACGGCGATGCCTGCATCGCCCCAGCGGCCGCTCGCGCGCGCTCATCCATTGGTGCAGCAGGGAAGGTGAAGTGCGTTGCTGGAGGCAGGAGGTGGGGTGATAGGGCCGCGGCGTAGGGACGGACCTTACATAGCCAGCTCGCGGACGCCCCGAGGTAGCGCGTCTCTGGTTGGTCGTCTTCTATCTCTTATCTCTTCTTGCCTCGCTGGTGGGTCGCCATTGCCCTTTTTTTTTTTGGAGGAAAATTCATAGGTCGTCAACTCGTCCTTGAAGGGATGAGAAAAGAGGAAAAGGTTTTGAATTCATAAACTTGGCTTCAAAATACTATTTTAAATTTATAAACTTGGTTTTATGTATCATTTAGGTCGAAACAGATTCTAACCCACTCTAATATTGACGTGGCACGCTGACTGAGCAGTGATATGTGGCTCCTGCATATAGGGCCTGCATGTCAGCTTGATTTTTTCCCCCCTTGCCACTAGCGGCAATGGCAGGTGTGGCACGTCATCCTCCGGCGAGCCTGCGCGGGTCTCCCTCGTCTGATCCGCTGCACCAGCCTCGCCCACTTGCTTGCTTGCAGCGCCGGCCTTGGCCACGGCGGCACGGCGCCGAACCCGTGGTAGAAGCAACAAAGGCTGCCCCGCCCCCGCTAGAGGATGGCCTGGCCGCCTCTGACGACGGTACCACCTGCAGGTGCGTCTTCACCACCACCGCCCGGCTACAGCGGTGCGGACACGCCCAAGAAGAGCGCCATGCCGAGGATGAAGAACCTTGACTTGTCGAGCATCTCCCAGTTCATCTCGGCTGCCAGCCTCTGGATCTCCTCCGCCGCTGCAGACGCCGTCGTGGGCGAGGCCGGCGCGGTAGAGCAGGCGAGCAAGGCCTTCTCTTATGGTGAATTGGAAAATCTACACATATAATGGTACCATATTATGTACAAACCAGTGAGCAAGCGTACCGTACCATGTTACGTAGATCCACTCACGTGGAGTCTAACAAAATTAGATTTTCTATTTTATGATTTTTCTTGATTTACTATGATTTTTTAAAGATTCAATATAAATAAGAAAACAAAAAAGATAAAACCACCGTCCAAAACCATTTGAAGGTAATTTGACTAGTTTTAGAAAGTTCAGAGGATAAAATAGATGATTTCATAGTTGAAGGATGAAATAGACCACCCTATATAGCTTTTTTTTTTATATTCATCCTAGATAGTTTTAAAGGTGATGTACACTTTTTTTCCGATTCATCTGTGCACCATTCACCATAGAAATGAGTCTCAAGCCAATCCCGACATAAGAACATCGACAGTTTCTTTTTTAGCATTCAATCTGATTGGCTTTTCGACAAGGACAGCTCTGTTTCGGTGTTTAAAACACAAAACACTGAAAAATTGTTCCAAGTGTGAGCAGGAACTAAATAAATAACAAAAAAAAATATGGAAACTGCACCAGCTGCTCCAACAAATCATATCGCAGGCCCTCAAAAGTGAGAACATTTTACCATGTGTATCATGTGTTTATGTGATCATGAATTCAGGATGTTATAAACGGATCTGAAACTGTCACTATCGTCTCACAAAAGCAACAAACTAATACCATACAAACCGTGAAATGACGGACCGTTCAATCTGATCACCACACGTTCACCATTTCTGTCTGGTCAAAATAGCACCCAGTTGGTCCATCGTCGGGGAGCAGAGCTAGCATGACGGGCCCTCTTGCACCCTGTTCTGGCGTCAGGACCCCCAGATTCCAGTTGATGTCCGTCTTGACAAAGCCAGGTCGCACACAGTTGATGCGCATCTCCGGATACCTCCTTGCCATGATCCTGGTGTAGAGATTGATGACCATTTTTGATACACTGTAGGCTGGTAGCATCATGGGCCACCCGGCCTCTTCTAGCCGCCCGCTCCTCAGGTCCTCCAAGAATGTGTTGAGCACTACTTCTATCCGGTCCTCGTCCCAGATGTCGATGTTGGTCAAATCGTTTCGCAGCTTCTCATTTGGCAGTCTCTGGTGACAATACAAAGTGCATGAGCTACGATGAATGACGGCGAGTAACAAAGATAGGGGGAAAAAAATACAGCTGATGCACCTTCAGCTCCGATGAAAGTGACGAGGCATTGACAATCCTTGCTCCTGATGTAGATAGCTTCAAAAGTGGAAGAAGAGCCTCTGTCACCCGTTTGCATCCATAGTAATTGGTATTGAAACAGTTGAATGCCTCATCATTGGTATTTTGGAATACTTCTTTGAGAAGATTAGCCGCCCTGCCAGATGTCTGAAACACAAACATTTATGAGTGACTGAAGGCCGAAGCACTTCTCATTGCTTGTAGTACCAATAACAGGGTATTTATTGCCATAATGAAAAAAAAAGTGAAATTCGACAGACTCAATACAGAAAAACATGAAGTAATTAAATCATATATTGAGATTCTGACTCCAAAAGACTGCAGTTGCATCCTGAACCCATGTCTAAAGAACAGTTAAGCTGACTCAAAAGCATGGTGAATAGTTAAGCTGCCAAAATGCTAAAGAACAGTTTTAAGTACCCATGTCTCTGCATCAATGTTGAGAGCTTTTAGGCCTTCCTCATCTGCTACAACTCCTAAGATAGCTGCATTGTTCACCTGTATCACCCACCTTATCATCAATTATGTGTACTAAAAAACACAAAGTGATGCCATTTAATTCAAAAATAGGAGATTTACCAAGATGTCGAGCTTCCCATATCTTGTTTCGATATATCGGGCTAATGTCGTGACACTATCATCATCTCTGACATCGAGCTGATGGAAGATTATATTTGGGAGTTGGGATTCACGGCGAAGGGTCTCAGCAGCATCTTTTCCTCGTTTCTCATCCCTTGCTGTAAGGATAACTGTCACACCCTGGAGAGCAAGCTGGCGGCATACTTCTAGGCCAACTCCTTTGTTTCCTCCAGTGACCACCGCGAGTCTGGCGCAGTGGCCAAATATTAGCATACAAGTTCATTCATCATGAAAGAACAACATGGATTTGGAAGCAAATAGAATCACCTCTCAGGAATCTCTTCAGCAGAGTCATGATGCATCACTGCGTCAAGCCTGCAGATGAACGTGGTTTTTATAATTTTATTGCTGCATCAGATAAATAGAGCAGCAAAAAATACTAGAAATGCAACATCGGGAGGTTGGAAGGTAAATACTGGTGTATGGCACATGGTCCCAAAATTGCCACAATGTTACATGTATCCTTCTCTCTGTTTCCATCCATTCCATTTTATCTAAAAATGTCTTGTTTTAAGAAACAAGGATGTGACTCAAAATGCCTTGTTGTTGTTGTTGTTGTTGCTGCTGTCATTAAGAGATCTGAAAGGAAAACTGAATGCTGAACTAAAAAATTTGGCCCTGCAGATTGCTAGACAACTGCTTTGGCTTGACCTGGTTCAACACTTTGCACACATTTATACATGGCAATTCAAACTGCATATAAACTGTTGTAAAAAAGAAAACTGCATATAAACCATTGGTTCAGACGACAGAAGCACTGCACAAGAGTGAAGCGTCGATTCTTCAATCACTCCTGAGTGCCGTCTACAGCCAGAGCATGAACAGGCGCAGCATTTTTTTTTTTAAAAAAACAAACAACAAAAAATAACAGCGCAGGCGGATGATGCAGAGGGTGAGGAACTGAGGATGGGGGCTCGGGTTTCGACCTCTGCGGAGACGAGTCCTGCATCTCACCGGCAGCAGCGTCAGCGTGCGCAGCTTTCTTCTCCATGAGGCAGGATCGGATCGGACCGGACCCGCGCTTGCTGTGCTGTGGGGAGAAGAGGAGTGGAGTTCCGTTGACCAGACCAGTGGGGTGGTGGGCGGAGTGGAAGAGGGATGGTAGGTGGCAGTGGCACCGCCGGCGTACTAGTCGCGGTTGCTCCCTTGTATGGTGGATGGTGGTGGTGGTGAGGCCCAGCCCAGCCCAGCCCAGTAGGCCCCGCTCGCTGCACTATCAATTTCCCGTACCCGCCCTTCATCTGGATCTCTCATCGTATCCACCACCACCAATGCTGCGCCGCAACCCAACCCGCATCGAGGTGAGCTCCTCCGACCGGGACGAGCTCGAGGAGCACCTCCGCGCCGCCGCGGGGAGCACCCCAGCACCCACCAGCACCAAGGATCCGGCCGGCTACACCACTCCGTCCCCGCTTCCTGGCCAGCACGCCTCCAATCCCCTCCTCCACCTCCTCCACCCGCCGCCCGGCGCCGCGCCCTCCAAGGCGCAACGCATCGGCATCGGCACCGGCCTCGGCCTGTCCACCCCACCGGCCCCGAACCCCCCGACGACCCCACCCTCCCCATGGAGGTTGAGATCAAGCTCCGCCTCCCCGACGCCGCCGCGCACCGCCGCCTGTCCGCGTTCCTCGCGCCCCGCCTCCGCCGCACCCACGCCCAGCGGAACCTCTTCTTCGACGCCGCCGCGCGCACGCTCGCCGCCGCCACCGCCGCGCTCCGCGTCCGCCTCTACGAGGGGACCGACGACCGCGCCCCCTCGCGCGCCGTCCTCGCGCTCAAGCGCCGCCCGCAGATCGACGCCGGCGTCAGCCGCGTCGAGGAGATGGAGGAGCCGCTCGACCCCGCGCTCGCCCTCGCCTGCGCCGACGACCCGGCCCGCCTCGGCGGCCTCGACTCCCCGATCATCCGCCTCGTCGCCGACGAGTACGGCGTCGGCGGGGACGCCGCGCCCTTCCTCTGCCTCGGCGGCTTCAGGAACACGCGCGCCGTCTATGACTACGAGCTTGAGGACGGCGGCGGCGGCGGTCTCGTGCTGGAGCTCGACGAGACGAGGTTCGACTTCGGGACCAGCTACGAGCTCGAGTGCGAGACGGCGGAGCCTGACCGGGTCAAGGAGGTGCTGGAGCGCCTGCTCACGGTGGCCGGCGTGCCCTACGAGTACTCCCGCAGCAACAAGTTCGCCTGCTTCATGGCAGGGAAGCTGCTTCCTTGACAAGGAAGGCATGTACTATTCGCTTGCATTAAGAACAACTTGAATTGAATCTCAGTGACGCTTTGATTAATAATTACAAAATATAAGAGTGGCTTCTCGCCTTCTCATATATTTGGTGTATGTATGCTTTTGTTCTGTGGCAAACGAACATAATCCTTAGCCTCATCAAATTCAATTTCTCCCAAAATCCTTGGGGACAATCTAGTGTAGTGTACCAACCTAGTATTTCAGTACAAGAGCCCTTGTTAGACCATGACATTGTCAGTTGCGAGGGCAAATTTACATAGCATAGCTTCATAAGCAACACTATATCCATCCGAGCCAGATATTCATGCACCCAGATAGTATAAGAGAGTCCTGGAGAGGAGGTTTATGAAGGGAAGGGAAGACTGACGATTCGGTGGTGAGTCAGCAAGACGGTGAGAGCCTCCTGTCGAGGGCTGCTGCTGACATTTGGATGGGAAGAGCTGGGGCGGGGGCGATGGCGCAACCAGTTAGCGTGGCATGGGGCAGCGGAGGCAGATTCGGTGACGGGGACGCTGGCAGGGTTGAGAGGAGGCCTGTGGTAGGCAGGGAGCGTGGCGTCATTGAATAAAGAAGAGAGGGAGCTTGAAGAAGAACAGTGCAACCTGATCTAGTGATGTTAGATTATCATCCAATGGCCCATGTTCATCGCCTGAAAAAAAAAAGAGAAGAAAAATATAGGCCCGTGATGAATATCTACACGCTGGTTAATATACATAGAAGTATGGATAGTATTTATTAGTGTTCTAGGTGAGATAAATATAGCTTATCGGAAACTCTAACGCGCTACTGATCGCGCTCGACGCCGAGCGCGCGACCAGCGCGCAAGCAGGCTTAGGCCTGGCCTAGCTCGGTAACAACGTATAGGAGCAGCAATGCGGAGCCCACGAACATATGTCATGCTAGGTAAGAGCGCGCTATCCAATATGGGCTGGCCCAACAATACGAGGCAACCAACGTACGCTTACGTAAGATGCTAATTGGATTTTGAACTAAGTCATTCAACTATTTAAATAGAATAAATTTTTTATTAAATATTCATTTTTTATTTCATTTACATCATTGTATTCCTTACGATGAGATCTACAAAAGTAGACCCCTTCATAACAATTTTCATATACTAACAACTTATATTATATATAGTAGCTATTTATGTATTAAGTGTGTACCTATTTATGTTGATAGTTCAGCTACGCATACCAATTAGATTTATAGTAGAGCCTTGCTTGCTAGTCAATTTCAGTTCAATAATTTCTGCTATCTGCCAATCAAAGGAAAAATGTTATGAGTTCAAATATTTGTTTTTTTGTTTAAATTTCCTTGTAGTCTCTTTTTTTTTAGTATCTATTTGCTTGTCAAATTCAGTTTTATTTTTTCTAGCTATGTTGTTAGTTTTAGTTTTACTTTCCTTTTGCTATTTCAGTTTTAGTTTTATGTGTTCTTTTATTGTGCCTACTTTAGTTTCAGTTTCTTTTGTCAATTGATTCCTTTTAGTTTGGATTGCAATATTAGTTTGTAATTTAGTTTTCAATTAGAAGTTTGCAATATCAGTTTTAATTTCAATTTTCTTCTAGTTTTTAGTTTTTTTTTTTAGTTTTAGTTTTCGTTTTTTTTTTTTTAGTTTAAGTTTTTAGTGACCTTTTTAGGTCGGAATCCATTTCTAAATGCTAAATATTAGTTGTATGATAATTTATCCTCTAAGTTAGCACCTTATGTAAAGCTTCTTTTAATAATTTGCCTCATGGTACAACTTATCTTATTTTGGACAGCTAGTTTTGTCTTTTTAATAAATGTCCCTCCATTATTCAAACTAGTCATGTTTTCGGCTCATAATAGTGGATTATATAATAAAATTGTCTCTCTAGTTGACAGCTTATGCAATGCTTGTTCTAATAATGTGCCTCAAGGTTGTAGCTATCTTTTTTTTTTTTTGGAACAGGTTGCAGCTTGTCTTGTTTGTGTCGCTAACTTTATTTTTTAAAAAATAAATGCCTCTAGTTGGCAGCAAATCATATTTTCTAGATTGTTTTAATGTGTTGTATAATAAATTGCCTCCCTAGCAACTCATGAAATATTTATTTTAATATTTTGTCCCTCTAAGTTACAACTTGTCTTATTTTGTCCGCTACTCTTTTTTAAGGGTTAGCACCTTGATGTAAATACTATATACAAATTTATTATATTTCTACACTAACAATCGTTATGTTTACCATGTAAAAGCTTTAGTTTATTTTTGAAGTAGCAAATTACTCCATAAATTTTCCTAGCATATTTTTACATTAAATTGCTACTAAAATAAAAATTTTCAAACATAAGTAAATAGGGTCAAGTTTTATTCGTCTTGCCATGAAGAATATATCTGTGCAAATAAAACTAAAAACGAATACATCACTCAAAATTTATAGCAATATGTATAAAATGCTTGTTTTCTAGATTTCTATGCTGGTACCTGTACGGCTGTGCTGGTTTGCGAGCGTGGGGTTGGGGCTGTCCTTGTAGCTGGTGTTGGCGTGTTGCTCGGCACATGCACATGGTCACTGTGCCTGTGCAGGTTGGTCGTGGGCGTCTCTGCACTCTGCTGTCACTGCGCGGGAGGGCCTGTGCGCGGGAGGGGGTCGCGCGCTTCCATTCAGCGCGACCCGTAGCGCGTTAGCCGCGTCCATAGCTTATATAAGTACGGTTTGTGGTTACCACTTGGAGGATAAGACCTTGTTGATATAGATGTTAATAACATTTGGGCTCTCAATGAAATATGCTTACAAATTTACCATCTCTACATAGGAAAGCGCGTGCAAAAGAAGGCCACACAGCGTGCCACGTCGCCGGCGATTCCCGGCCGTCCGATCGGCCGGACGGACGGCCAAGATCTAGCCAATCCCGGTTGTTTTGCAAAAAAGACCTCGGGCTTTCCATAATAGAACCCGCCGTCCTATCCCCTCTCACAAAAAAATCTTACAAAAAAACCTCGAGCTTTCCATAATAGAACCCGCGGTCCAGGATCCCATGGCTGGGCCTTTTATGGGCCGGCCTCTCTCCCGCTCGGGCCCTTTTGTGGCCGATATTGGGCCCAGGTGGGCTGAATTCGGTCCAACTTCGTTTTTCTATTTTTCTGAAATTATTATTTGTATAAACCGCCTCAAATTTTGTAAAAATCGTAATAAATTAAATAAAAATCAGAAAAATACCAAACTAAGTTTGTTGAACTCCGCACAACTAGCACTACAATATAAACATATAACATTGCATGTTTTATTGTAATTTTATTGCTATAAATATAGATATAAATTTATCTACGTTTCTAAAAAATAATTAATAGAGTCAGTTTATACTGCTACAAAATTTTAATCATACCAAACCTACACCACGTATAAAATAAAAATATTTATTATTAAAAAAAACAAAACTCTTTTTTACTCACGAAATGCTCCTCTCTCTTCAAAAAGACATTAAGCATTTCTTTCTCTACAACAAATATATAAAAAAAAAAGATATTTCTCTTTCAATACCTAAGACAATATTTTACTTAAACAATACAGTTATTCAAAATACATACTATGACAACTATGTCAAAATAAAAAAACAACGGATTTGTCTTACCTACATTGCTTAAAAAAAAAATATGTACCTACCTATAAACATCTATTACTACTCTACGTATGAAACAAAGTCTACAACAACTACAATACTACGACGATGGAATACAGGCCCTAAACGGCAACGCCGCGTGCCTTTCTAGTTTCACTTGATAGGGACGGATCATAGGTTTAAATCAATTCCAGTTATCCATGGGCATTGGGAAAAATCTCATACTTGTATCCAAATTTCATATTTGATTTTCATTTACTCAATCTCAAAAGATCTTGCGAATTTCCCATTGACTTATTTTGTTAGAGGACTTTGGGAAGCAAAAGAATTATTCTTTTTTAGCCTTGTAGGGACAGATTGATATTAATAACTCATATTCTTCTTGTCCTATTGGCAGCTTATGAACACGTGGTGTCTAAGACCTGTTCTGAAAAATGTAAAAATTGGTCCCTCAACAGTTTGATATATCGATGAAACTGGGTTTTGTAGCTCTCAACTGTAATAATGGGAAAAGGAGTAATCCTACAGGTTAGGTTAGGAAAAGGTTAACTCTAGCCCTGTGATGCAAGGTTGAGGTTGGAAGCCAGCATCATTTCATCTATCTATATGGATGAGAGGTAATTTGTTGAATTCCTAAAGCGATGAAACTGGGTTTTGTAGCTCTCAACTGTAATAATGGGGAAAAGGAGTAATCCTACAGCTTAGGTTAGGAAAAGGTTAACTCTAGCCCTGTGATGCAAGGTTGAGGTTGGAAGCCAGGATCATTTCATCTATCTATATGGATGAGAGGTAATTTGTTGAATTCCTAAAGCGTCAAATTGAAGATGGTGTCCATAAGATTGCAGTTGCAGTCAAACAGGTTCAACAAACAAGTATTGAGATAGTAGCCAATACCTATGAAGCCATGACTTACAATAATAATATTGCTGCATAGGAGACTGAGTTTTCTGGTAACTTGTACTCCCAATGTGTTCATCTGTTCTATTTTTTCAAAGAAAAAAAAAAGGCAGTTTGGGATTTTAGGCACAAGCATTAATAAGGAACATGTACCCTGTTGGATTTGGGGAGCGCTAGTGTGGTCTAACAGTGTTCCTCAATCAATCTCGTAGCAATAGCAATTATGTTGCCTGATGTTGGGTTTTCAGATGTTCAACTGTCCTATTTTCTGTTGTTCATCTGTTCTATTTTTCGTTTTCGGACGTTGGGTTTGACAGGTTTTTCTGCCGGGGAAGGGAAGGGAGTAGCGACCACCGGACCAGGGCCAGGGGCGCCGCCAGCCCGCCAACCTCCTGCTTTCGGGCCTATTTCTGTAGGAAGCGCTCCATTTTGGGCCTGTGTCATGGCAAGTGGCCATTATGTTGTCATGGGCCAAGCCCAGAGCTTAGCTCGTCTCGTATTCAGAGAATCCGTGCTAGGCACTAGGCAGCGCAGGCTGCAAGCACAAAGTTTCTCTCTCTCTCTCTCTCTCTCAAAGAATGAAAAAAAAAAGAAGCAAACCTAAAGTTTATACAATGTTGAGTGACGAGGTGAGGTAGTAGTAATTCTCGGCATTACGAGAGATGTAGAAATTTTCTTGAACCGTAGAAAGCTGGTTGTTTTGGACGTGCCTGAAGCACAATTATATGAGAAGACAGATACACTGTGAGAGTCTGAGATTCCTCTTCTTTTTTTTTTTTGAGTAAAAAAGCTAGGGTTCCACTCGCAACTTGGGCCTTGTTTAGATTACGGAAAAAGTCTACATAACCCCCTCACTTATTGTACTTGGTCTACTTCACCCCTAACCTTTCAAAGCGGTCTAAATAACCCCTAACCTTTTCAAAACCGGTCACATAACCCCCCAGGCGGTTTGTAGACAATGGTTTTGCTACAGTGCTAGCGGTTTTGTCTTTTTATTTTTTATTTATTAAATTTGAATCTTTCAAAAATCATAGTAAATCATAGAAAAATCATAAAATAAAAAATCTAATTTCGTTGGACTCCACATGAGTAGATCTACACAATGAACATATAATATAGTATGGCTTAGTATAAAGTTTTTTGCTAGTCTTTTTTTTTTTTTTTATTTATTTTGGCTGAATATTTTAAAAATCATAATAAATCATACAAAAATCATAAAATAAAAAATCCAATTTTCTTAGACTCCAAATTAGTATATCTATATAGTGAAAATATAATATGGTATGCTTTAGTATAAAGTTCTGTTGTACCTTTAAATTTGTGCTTTTGTATAATTAATTAAAATAATTCGTAACTATAGTTTCTATAATTATTTTGTTGAACTAAAGCATACCATATTATATTTTCACTGTGTAGATCTACTAATCTGGAGTCTAAGAACATTGGATTTTCTATTTTATGTTTTTTCTATGATTTATTATGATTTCTGAAATATTCAACCAAAATAAATAAAAAAAAAAAGATTAGCAAAAACTTTGTAATGAAACCATACTATATTATATATTCACTGTGTAGATCTACTCATGTGAAATCCAACAAAATTGGATTTTTTATTTTATGATTTTTCTATAATTTACTATGATTTTTGAAAGATTCGGTTGAAACAAATAAAAAAAGAAAAAACACAAAACCGCTTAGCACTGTAGCAAAACCACTGTCCAAAAAACCGCCTAGGGGGTTATGTGACCGGTTTTGAAAAGGTTGGGGGTTATTTAGACCGTTTGAAAGGTTAGGGGTGAAGTAGACCCAGGGTGCAATAGGTGAGGGGTTATGTAGACTTTTTTCCTTTAGATTACCCTCCAACTTTCAAGTTTTTTTCACTCTCTCTCCATCACATCAATTTGTACCCGCATGTAAAGAGTATTAAATATAAATAAAAAATAACTAATTACATAGTTTTGTTGTAAATCACGAGGCTAATCTTTTTTGAGCCTAGTTGGGCCACGATTGGACAATATTTACCACAAACAAACGAAGTGCTACAGGACTTAACAATCTCTCTCCTCTCACAAATTTGTTGCCGCATATAAAGAGTATTAAATATAAATAAAAAAAAATAAATAATTACATAGTTTTGTTGTAAATCACGAGACGAATCTTTTGAACCTAGTTGGGCCACGATTGGACAATATTTACCAAATAAAAACGAAGTCTTCTGAGAACCGTCCAAAAAACTCACATGAAACTAAACAAGGCCTTGGTGTCCTACATCCTAGCAGTACGATAGTATCATTCACTGTGTTTGCAGGTGAGGTAGTAATAATTCAGAAAAAAGAACTGGTCCCAAGTTATGTGAACATGGACAGGCTGAAGCTGACGATGATTTGCCACCGGATCCAAGCAACGGCAACGGAGTTCAGGGTTGCAGCGCCTGCACTGTACTGCATGCATGGCAACCAGTAGTACGTCCTACTGCTACTACTTGAGCTTGAGCATGCAGAGTTGCAGATGCAGTGCACTGGAGCTCTGAACGAACTCGATCTGAAGCAAAAGCAATAAGCACTGCAGAAGCAAGCGGAAGCGGGAGAGCACGAGGAGGTCCCAACTCCCAATTCCCAAAGATCCCGCGGCGCCTCCGGCTCGGTTTCCTTCCGCACGGGAACCGGCCGGATCCACCACGATCCGATCCGATGTGATCCTGGCGTGTCTGACGCCCAGGGAGCACGTCCCTGTCACCGCCACTTCTTCCATTCCATGGCCCTCCGATCCTACCACGTGCCCCCGCCCCCCGCCCACCGGCGTCGCCGCCGTTCACTGAACCTGTGCTGTGCTGTGCGCGCGTTCCGGGACCGGGGCGGAAGGCGAAGGCGACGCCTGCATGTGCGTGCCTACACCAACAACAACTCTCTTGTTCTTGGAGCACCGGGCCGGCCATGGAAGCGCATGGAAGGAATTGAAAAAGGAGGGCTCGTTATCTGTAAACTGAACTGAATTCCATCATCATATCGGCAACTGCTGCTACATGCGTTGATCCCTCCCCGGAAACAGGGCCGGTGGGTGGGTGAGTGAGTGGATTATATATTTATATTCGTCGTTGACAATAATGCATGTTATGAAAATGTTGGTTCAAACAAAAAAAAAAATAAAGACAGAGAGGGAAATTAATTAAGAAATGTTATCAAATTCATGTTAGCTGAGCCTTCAAGGGAGTCAGCCAGTCAAGTTGGGCTAAACAAATCAGTGCTACATCAGACGAGGCAGCATCATCAGCGAGAAGACTAAATATAATATGTAAAGCATTGACCTGAATACTGATCATTGCTTCCATTGAACTTTACATATTATACTACTATTATACTCAACAAGCTGGTCTGCTGGTTGACTTGAATTAACAGACATGTACATCGAAGTTGGAGCAGACACGCACGTTGGTGCATATCTCCTCCGTGATCTTCCCGCCGATTATGATATAGTTTTAATTTATATAAAGCCACTTGTTGGCAGCAGCACAGTTCATCTTAATTATATGTTGCTTAAGGCCTGAGGTTATAGCTTAGGAGGAGTTAGGAAGGCTGCATCCAGATAAAAATTTCAGTACGTGCTTCAGAACTGATGAGCGAGGGGCAGCTTCATCTCGTTGTCGTTGGCAATACTGAATACTGATGGCCGACTCGACTCCTGAAACTGAAAGCGATGCTACTTCTGCTGCGCTGCACATACCTAACCTACCCCACACACAGCTGGCGCTGCTGTACTGCCGACACCAAGCAAGCTTCAACAGGCATGCACGTCGACGTCCGGGACAGAAAGGGAGGTGGTGTTAGACTTAGGCCTTGTTTAGATGGAGGTTGGAAAGAGAGTGTAAAGTCCTCAGAAGACTTCGTTTGTTTGTGGTAAATATTGTCCAATTGTGGCCCAACTAGGCTCAAAAGATTCGTCTCGTGATTTACAACCCAACTATGTAATTAGTTATTTTTTTATTTATATTTAATGCTATTTACATGTGGGAAACAATTTTTGTGAGAGAGAGAGATTGGAAAGTCCCCAGAAGACTTCGTTTGTTTGTGGTAAATATTGTCCAATCGTGGCTCAACTAGGCTCAAAAGATTCGTCTCGTGATTTACAACCCAACTGTGTAATTAGTTATTTTTTTATTTATAATTAATACTATTTATATGCGGGAAACAATTGATGTGAGGAGAGAGAGTGGAAAAACTTGCATGTAACTGAACAAGGCCTTACAGTAGATTTATTTATAGTGCAGTGGGCCTGGTTAGAATTAGTAGGGTCCATCTCAGCAGCTCAGCGTGTCCCAGCAAATTAAACCAACGCAATAATAGCCGTAAGTCCGCCGAGAGATTAATAAGAGTTAAACGTGTGTGTGTGGCCTACCTGGATAAATCGAGATTAGATTGGAGATGCACCACCTCCCCCAACCACAATCCGTCCTGCAGGGCCCAGCCCAGCTAGCTTCCTTCTTCTCTGCTAGTAGCTTCATCAAGTGATATAGATAGATGGCCACCATGAGATCCATATGCATGTGGGTTGTAGGACCTGCCGTGTCTAGCTCATTGGTTTTAATTAAAAAAAAACATAGTACAGGGGCCAATCATGTACATGGATATATGCAACATGTATATGTACATACACCTACGATCGCTGCAGGAATCCAACTCTTAGCCGAGTACCAAGAGGTTTGCCAAGTTTTTTTTTTCAGGCACTCGGTAAAAGAGCAATTTAACGAGCGCTAAATAAAAAACACTCGATAAGAAAAACAATCGACAAAGACGATAGTGTTCAGATACATTCATAGGCAGTGTTTGTAATTAAACACGCGCTAAAATAGTCATCAGACACTTTGCATTTAGCCATTTAAATGTTAACTGTTGGACCAAAATACTATCGCTTCTAATTTAAAAAAAAACTATCGCGCGCTTCTTGCAAGTCGTCATGGAGTACGTGATAGCGCTGCTGCCACCGACCCTATGTGTTCAGCAACGCTGGTGTCATGGAGGCTGTCACTCACATGCCACCGCGTTTCAGTTACCCTCTTGTTTGCATGTACTCCCTCCGTCCCAAAATAGATGACGTTTTGGATGTTCGTGCCACACGTTTGACTTGATTTGTAGAAAATACGTACAATATTTATATCTCCAAATAAATTTGTTAAAAAACTAGATCTAAAGATATTTCCGATAATACCAATTATGATACTAATCGATGATATTTAGTATTTATAAAAATTGCTGGCAGTCATTTCTCGGGAAGCGAGAACGACATCCTTTTTGGGACGGAGGGAGTATATGCATGTGTGATGTGGGACCAAGCAAACTAAAAATTGCATTCTGTTGCTGAGCATTTTTCCCCTCATTTTTGTTACGCGGCCATAGTCTCATATTCTTATTCAAAAAATGGATCCTTGGGTGGCCGGTTGCCTTCTAACAATTCGAGTTCCTCACCAATTGCGATGCTTGTCTGTATTTGCTCCATGTTTCAATCTTCCCATCTCTCCCCACTTTTGTCCGATCCTTCTCTAGATGATCTGCTCTAATTTGTTCCATTTTTCTTTCCACTGGCACATGTATGGGTACGTGTTCGGTACGGTGTTCATAAATATCTTCTTCGGATCGTTTCCGTTTGGCCGGTGCTGCAAAGGTTGACACTGCAAAAGAAAGAATAATCCATCAACACTGCTGTATAGATTATGCTCGGGCGAACTATGCTACCTGATTACAGCACGATGCTTGCATGATTGCACCAGTACTAACAAAGGCTCAAATTGTCTCTTTCTTCTTCTTTTTCTTTTTTTTTTTTCCTTAAATCCTCTATCAAAGTATCAAGATAGGATTTATCCATATCTCTCCGTGTATACAGAAACAAAAGAAAAGAGACAAGTTGCATATGCAGTTCAATAGATCGACGATATTTTTTTCTGTAACACTTGCTTTATCATTTTGGGATGACGGAATAATAAATATTATATATACTTCGACCATCAATCTACTTTTTTAGCATTTAGCAAGTAAATCGAGGAAAATAAAACCTACTCCTCTATACATCTTGATAATTTACCATCTACTAACATTAACTATTTATAATAATTCCCATTATACCTAGCTATTTCGTTATCACTACCTATATATGCCATTAATAATGTAAACACACATTCCTAAAAAAAAATAATGGAAAAAATGAAGCTAAACCGCATACTTAGTACTCCATACTTAATAATGTAGCTGCATTTAAAGTTGGAATTAAAATTTATTATATTAGTACCTTACCCACAATAAGGAGCCTCATCTCCACGTTAATTCTAAAGTCTTGATTTATATTACCATGTTAATCGGAGGAAATACATTCAAACCGCCCCTAAGAATCTTGATAAATTAGCCACCACAGCTCATATGCATATATGGCCAACAATTATATTACATTGAAGATTTTTACCCAGCCGGTAATTATTATAGAAGATGTGTCACACCATTTTTATGAATGTGGTGGCATTTAGAACAAACTAATTAGTTCAAAAATAATCTAACTACTCACATTGCATTGAGGAGTGTTATCCTAGACCCAAAACTAGTACTACCTCCAACAAAAAAAAATAGGAGTCTTATATTTTTAGATAAGAGTCTTAATTAGTCAGAATAAATGGGCATAATTGCCGTTTGGTTGCTACTCATTATTGATTTTATTTCCATGTCCTGTCATCCCAGTGACAACTTCACTCAATAGTAGAGCTGATATTTTTAGGTCAGTAAAGTAATGGCGCTAACATTTGTTCAACAATGGCTTAGGTTAGGGCAGTCCCAATGCTAGAAACTACACGGTTTCCATGGATGCCATGTTAGCACGTAGAAACTACTACCCACAATGGAGATGTCTTCAAGTAATAAATATGGCTCTATTTTCTAAAAAAGGATATATTTTCTCTCAATTATCCTGTCCTGTGTCCTCACCCTCCGTTGCTCCTCCGTTCGTTCCAACCGAGCAGGAGCAGCACACCGCACGAGCACGTGACTCGCGAACGCTTGAAGCCAGCACACGAGCGAGCGAGTGAGCGCGGCTCTGGCAGGCGAGCGTGATGGCGCTTATGAGCGTACGTGCTCACGCGAGCAAGCATGGCGGCGCGAGCTAGCACGGCGGCAAGGGCGACTGTGGCAGCGCCAGCGAGCAGACGTGCGGGCAGGCGTTGCGGCAAGGGTGAGCGCATGCCGCTCCGGCAGGTGAGCATGGCGGTGGCAGCGCAGGCGAGTCCGCAGAGTGCGGTAGCAAGGGAGAGCACACGCCGCACCGGTGGGCGAGCATGGCGGTGCTGCCGGAAAGTGCCCCCGGCTCTGGCGGCGACTGCGAAGGCACGCGAGCATGGCAGCACGAACCAGCGCGGCGGCTTGGACCAGGCGATTGCGGCGGCGTGGGCGAGCTCCCTCGGCGACGCACCGGCGAGACCAACGCGGACAAAGGTGGAAGAGCGACCCCTCAGGTAGAAACTGATGGTTTCTCCCCAACGGGGATTTGACGGTTTCTTAGCGTCTCGGGGCGAGGGAAGACGTGGTTTCTTTTGGAAGAAACGATTTCTTGTGTTTTATTCTCTTTCTTCATTAAATAGACTGCCATGTCAACATTTTTTGCTTATGTGGCATCTCATTTAATAGAGATAGAAACCACCATTAATACCCATTGGGACTGCCCTTAGTAATTATGAATTTTCACATGGTGAATGAAAAACTGAAAAATGTAGGAGTACACGTCATTTCCTATTACCGAGGTCCGCGGCCCATGCAAATTTGGGACGTCTCCTAGCAGCTTCACAGAGTCACCTTGCGCGTCTGCACCGTCCCCGATATATAGCGTTAGCGCTGCGCCCGCGACAACTCCACTCCACTACTCGCCCGCTACCAAGCTCTACCTCCCGTCCCGTCCCGTGTACCGTGTGGGGTGCCTGCCTGCCTGCCTGCTGCCGGCTCTACCTCTACGCGCGGCGCGATGATGGCCGGAGGCGGGGCGCTGATTCTGGATCAGCGCATGGCGGCTGGTGGCAAGGCCATGTTCGGGTTCGCGGCAGGAGAGTGCTTCTTTGGAGAGGGCGACCTCGTCAACCCGGCGCCGGCGCCGGCGACCGAGGAGGCGATGGCGATGAGCTTCCCCTTGGACGACATGATGATGAGCGACGACGACGTGGACGGCATCGAGGAGCTGGAGCGCCGCATGTGGCGCGACCGCGTGCGGCTCAGGCGCCTCAAGGAGCAGCAGCAGCAGCAGCAGAGCGGCGGCCGCCCTTCCGCCGGCTCCGGCAGCGCCAGGCACGAGGCCGCCAGCAGCAGCAGCAGCAGGCAGCGGCAGTCGCAGGAGCAGGCGCGCCGCAAGAAGATGTCGCGCGCGCAGGACGGGATCCTCAAGTACATGCTCAAGATGATGGAGGTCTGCAACGCGCAGGGCTTCGTCTACGGCATCATCCCGGAGAACGGCAAGCCCGTCACCGGCGCCTCCGACAACCTCCGCGCCTGGTGGAAGGAGAAGGTCCGCTTCGACCGCAACGGGCCCGCCGCCGCCGCCAAGTACCAGGCCGACATCGCCGCGGGAGGCGGTGCTGGAGGCGCCGGGGGCGGTGATGTGCCCGGCAACGCGCCGGCGGGCCCGCACTCCCTGCACGAGCTGCAGGACACCACGCTGGGCTCGCTGCTCTCCGCGCTCATGCAGCACTGCGACCCGCCCCAGCGCCGGTTCCCGCTCGACAAAGGGCGTGCCGCCGCCGTGGTGGCCGCAGGACGGGGAGCTCGGCCGCCCGCCGTACAAGAAGCCGCACGACCTCAAGAAGGCCTGGAAGGTGGCCGTGCTCACCGCCGTCATCAAGCACATGTCCCCCGACGTCGACAAGGCGCGCCGCCTCGTCCGCCAGTCCAAGTGCCTGCAGGACAAGATGACCGCCAGGAGATCGTCACGTGGCTCGCCGTGCTCAGGCAGGAGGAGGAGCTCTACCTCCAGCTGCACCCCGGTGCCCGCCCGGCGCCGTCCGCCGCCGCGACGATCCCGTTCTGCGCCACCTCCGGTGAGTACGACGTCGACGGCGGCGACGGCGAAGACACCGCCGGAACCACCAGCCGCCCTCCAACCCCGCCAACGCCGCGGCGTTCGTGGGCCTTTCATCGTCCATGGACGATGCGGGCCACAACAAGTTCGCCTTGGCCGCGCCCGCGGCGCTGATGAAGGAGGAGGCCGCTGACGCCGACTTCTTCCAGAACCAGAAGAGGAGCGCCGTGGAGCCGGAGCTGATGCTGGGCAGCAGCTTCCGCGCCTACACCTGCGGCAACGTGCAGTGCCCGCACAGCAGCAGCGCGCACGGCTTCCTGGACCGGAACGCGCGCAACGCGCACCAGTACTCGTGCAAGTTCAACGACAGCCCCGGCAGCGTCGTCGGTGCGGCCGTGCCGCCGCCGCGCGCCACCGAGTCCGTCCTCCCGGCGTCCTTCTGCCCGCCCGGCCAGGAGGCGGCGGCGCTCGGCGGCCTCGACTTCGACCTGCCCGTGGACGGCCAGAGGTCGCTCGCGGAGCTGATGGACATGTACGAGGCCAACGTCGGCGGCGCGCCCAGGAGCCTGGTGAGCAACGTGGACACGGCCGCCGCCGGCGTGCAGGTGCAGGTGCAGGTGTCCGGCCCGTTCCCGACGCTGTGCCTATTTGGCGACACCATCAGCAACGTGAACGTGATGCAGCAGAGCGCGGCGGCGTTCTACGTCCGTGACGGCGCGCCGTTCGGAGGCGACATCGCTGCCGCGTCGCCGGAGCTGAGGTTCGGCTCAGGCCTGAACGTGGCGGGAGGCGGCGCGCACTACGGCGGCGCGCTGCAGCAGCCGCACAAGTCCTCCAATTGGTTCTACTGACTGCGGCAGAATCATGGTTGGAATGGAGTTTATTATGTTAGTTTAATCTTAATTAATCTTAGAAGGGCATTAGAATTCATTCAGGAGCAGACGTCCGCATCCTCTCTCAGATTTAAAGCCGTTTAGAATTTCTTCAGTCTTGAATTTGTACGGGTCGCTTCTCATTTAAAGCCGCTGTTCTGACATCAAAAAAAAAAAAAAAAAAAAAAAGAAAAGCCGCTGTTTGGGCTGTGGCTGTACTCCCTCCGTCCCTTTTTATTTGTCGCTTCGCTTCCAAAAGAGCACAAACGCTTAAGCAATTTTAATAAATAATAAATATCATCGATTAGTATCGTAATTAATATCATCGGAAAGATCTTTTGGATCTAGTTTTTAACAAAATTATTTGGAGATATAAATATTGTACGTATTTTATATAAATCGTCAAACTTGTGGCAGCACGATCCCACGGCGACAAATAAAAAGGGACGGATGGAGTATATAATAGTGCTGTACTCCCTCCGTCCTAAAAATAGATGGTTTTTTTGGGTGTTCGTCACAAGTTTGATTTCGATTTATAGAAAATACATATAATATTTATATCTCTAAATAAATTTGTTAAAAAAATTAGATCTAAAGATTTTTTCAATAATACTAATTGTGATACTTAATCGATATTATTTTTATTTTTTAAAAATTTTTGGCAATCGTTTTTCGGGGAGTGATAACGACATCTTTTTGGGACGGAGGGAGTACAACCCAGCCGTCCGCATCCTCTCTCAGATTTCTTTCCTCTCGGCTCTCGGTATGCTCGACTCCTAGGGTTTGGGACTGGGTCTCGGAACCCGGCCGCCCCTCCCCGGCGGTCGCCTCCGCCGCCGCACTCCCCCCCCCCTGCCGCTGCGGCGCGGCGCGGCCGCCGCTCCTCCCGCAAGGTTCGAGATTCGATCTGTGTCGGCCGCTTCCCCCAACGCCGAGGAAACGCACCACGCCTCGTCCGTCTTCCCCTTCTCGTTCACGCAAGGGGGACGCCAAGCGGCGGGCCGGCGTGGATCTGAGGTCACCACCGCCCGAGCACCCCGACTCGCACACACAGACCTCCTCGGTGAGACCAGACTGCTTCCTTTGAGATCTGTGCTCGGAAATCGGTCGGCAGATTTTTTTATTTTATTTCGGAGAAGCGTCTCCATCACGAACGTTTTGCAGTTCATTCCCCAAAGTTCGTCGGTGTTCAGGATGCCGCCCCCTTCCTCCGCGGCCGAACGCCTCGCCGCCCACTGGGTCGCTGATACCCTCGCTGCTAGTGAGGCCATCGATTTCTCCGTAATACAGGGTAAGCTACAATCCTTCATCGCGTGTGTCGCGCGCTCGGTTCTCCTTCGCTCCTTCGTTCTCTCACCTAGGGTTCCTGATGCTCCGCCAGCGCTGGTGGGCGTCTCGCCTCAGTACGTCTCCGGCGCCCCAGATTCCGTGCGGGAGCGGGTGATGCTCCGGTGCCTCGAGGAGCTTGCAACCTTCGCTGATGCCGACGAAGGTGGTGCTGCAGTGGCGCCACCGCCTTCCAAGATTCTCAGGGTTGACGACGTCCGCTCTTGCGAGGACTTGCTGATTGAGCTCTCCGAGCAGGTATTTAGTGCAGATGCAACATGTGCATTTTCATTGTGGGTGTTTCTGACTTCTCATTTGTCTGAGTCTATCCATTTTATTAAGTGAAGAGCTTGCTTTTCTGTTAATGTTGATTATTTTACCCTGTCACTTTTGAAACATTTCAAAGCCAAGCTATATAGTTATTTGTTGTAGCCACTTGGTTTCTGTTTCAGTTGAAACTGTCCCTTTTTTTTGAGGGACAGTTGAGACTGTCCTGATTTAGTTGTCAATTGTGATTGTTAGAAACTTTGTGATAGAGCAGGGAAATTCACTAAAACTAGGAAGCCTGTATTTAGTGAGGATAAACAAATGTATAGATGTCATTTTGTTTTCAAAACTTAATATTCTGGATAGAGTATCTGATCACAAGCTATTCTTGTTGACCAATGTCACCGTCACAATGGTTTGAAAGAAAAACAATTGGGATAAATATGTAGTGTTTTCATTCCATGATAGAAACTGAAATTCATATTTTAAGATTGACTGTGTATCCATTTTCAGCTAAACTGATTCAAATAGTATCTTCAACAAGTAACTAAAAATCTGTAATTTTTAATCATTTTTTGATTCGTTCGTGATTATGATATTATAAAATTGTGGAGTTTACTTCATAAAAAATTCGAGTTTGATCTAAAATTGTGGAGTGTACTTCATCAAACTGTGGTTCGTCAATGCCCATCTTGCAGCTCTCGCTGCCATCTTTAGATGGAAAGCTGATGTCAGCATGTAAGTCCATTCTGCGGAAGTGCTGGTGGTGGTTGTTTGTAGTGATTGGTGGCATGTCTTTAGCTAATTCCTTGCTAGGCGTGCGTGTGCTGGGTTTGGGAGGAAGTATTCTGCCTCTATCCCTTGTATTATGTCAAGCAGCTATCATGCACAGTTCGAGGAAAAAAATATTATTCCGATTTTTAAAAAGAATTACTGCATTGCTTTACCAGGAAATTGTTTAAATGCTCTATTTTGTGCCAAAAAATAGGAATACCATCCTATTTGTCATTCATCGCATCAGAAGTCATGTATACCTACGTGGGAATTTTACAAATATGTGGCTACCGGCTAGTGCTTATTGGTGCTTCTTTGTGATTCAAGTGTAGCTTGGCTATTTGTTGAAATAATCTTCAAGCATTTTTTTTTTAATTTTGTTTATTCCAAAACTAAGGCATTTTGCAATTTGGTTGGCATCAAGTCATCCCCAGTTTCCAGATTCAAGGTATGTGTTACAGTCTAAAATTTGCAGGTTGGAAGCTCTGGAATTCTAGATAAGGATACAATTCTGCCTTGTAGACAAGATATTCAAAACTTCATTTGTATCAAGAAACCCACACTACCAGAATCTTCTTTGGAATTGGTAAGTTGCAAATGTATTTTCAAAATGAAAAATTGGAGGTCTCCCCAAAATATTAACAAGCTGTTATTTTAATATGCAGCTCAGAGAAGTGGATCCAAAGATCCAATGTATGGTCACACCATCATCAGTGGTGCAGAATGGTATCAAGAAACACGACAGTCATCAGTCCTTACGCGATGTCCACCATCTTAACTCAAATAGTGATTCACCTAGGCCCCCTATTGCCAGTACTGAGCTTCAGCCTGGGAATTTAACAAATTTAGTCAACAACCTTGAAAAAGGTGATTTCAAACAGTGTCCAGTCCAATCAACTGTTGATCTTGATAAGCCACTTGAAACAGACAGAAGGTTCTACAATCAACCACGGGATTATGCTATAAATGCTGCTAGTGTTAGCACAATGGCTTCAGAAAAGGATCCTTCTAATGATAGTATCAGTGGATTTGCTGCTGCTTGTCTGCTGTCAATGAGTGACAAAATTCGACAATGCAGTCAGGATCACGAAGCCAATGATTCCCTCAGGGTCTCACTAGATCAAGTTTTGTGCAGAAAATGTGGAAAAGATGGCCAGCTGGTTCAATGTAGCAGCTGCTTGTTATCTGCTCATGACAGCTGTTTTGGTTCGTCAGTGGCATTTGAAGACCCTGGGAAGTTATATTGCCCAAAATGCATCTTTGCGAAAGCCACTGAAAAATGCAAAAAGGCAGCGAAAACATATATTGAAGCTAAGAAGAGCCTAGAGTCTTTCCTTGGTGCAGGGCAATTCTTCATGCCATACGGGCAGCTAAGTAAACTGCTTCCAAGAGCCATCTACAGTGAGGGCCAATTGATTGGACATAATAATTCATCAAAAAGGAAAACTAGTGTCAGTGAAACCACAGTTGATGACCTTGCTCATCAGGGTGAAGAGTCTAATCGGCAGAGGAAGAAACAGAAGATAAATGTTAGAAGTGATGCTTGTAACGATGTGGTCATTGAAAAGGCATCTTCTGTTGGGAATTCTGATGTGGCACCCATGAAAGATTCTATGCTCCAGAACAAGAGCAATCAACTTCAGGGTGCAGAACAAGACCATGTGGAAAACACAGAGGCACATGAGGGAAGTTCATCTCAGAACAGATGCAGTCTTGCTGCAAATCAAGAAGTTGAGAGTGACAAAGAGGATGGCTCCACACATTCTCATCTCCAGTCTGAAGACTCTGATGGAATAGAATTTACATCTCCTAATTATCACAGAGCAAGCCTACAAGAGAGGGAAGCAATGGTATCAAGTAATTCTAGAGAAGTATGTGGGCAGAAGGATCGACACATGCCTTTACCATCAAGGATGAATCGGAAGTATGCATACCCACCCGAGCGTTGGTAAGTTTTTGAATGATGCTTCAGAAGCACCTCTTTCCCTACTTGTATGCACACCTACTGCAGTCTGTTAGTATAAAGCTAAATGATATTAAGCCTATTGATTTAGATGTGCGATTAATAAACCTCTGCACTATGTTGTAGATAAAGCTCTGCCCTGGGCGTTTGCTTAAACCATTTCCACAATTCCACGTTTTGGCATTCTTAGTTGAGCCTCCTTGAATAGCTTGAATAACATGCTGCTGCTCCACTTTTAGATTGCTTCAACTTGAATGACTTAAATTGTTTCTGATATGACATTATGTAATGTCCTCATAAATTCATAATGATATGATGGGAGTCATTTTTGTTCTTCAAGTGGCGATTTCACATTTTGACACTATCTACATGAGTTATTATGAATCGACTCTTCACACTTATGGAGTACATGATGAGTTTTTATGAGCTCACCATTCCTTTTAATGAAGTTTTATTTAGGCTACTGAAGTTAGATTGCTATGGGGCTGATATAACCAATGAGTTTTTTTTTTCACTTAGTACTTATATGGAGTGATGAATGGGCACATCTGCTACCCTCATTTGGATGTCAATAATTGTTTAATTAAACATTGAACAATAACACCTTTAGAATAGTTTTATTGTCATTTTTGAGTGATCTGTTTATATTATGATGAGAAATATGTATATTGTGTACTTTCTCTCAATAACTGAGCATGTCCCTGTGACAGTTACGATCCTGAGACTGGAAGGCGTGAAAAGCTTTTCTGGACAGTGAAGGAAGAAGCAACTCTAAAGGTAATGATTCTTTTGTTACGGGTTTCTATTTGATTTGCGCTCTCGTACTAGATATTTACTTTTCATTGTGCTGATCTAGGAAGCAATTAAAAAATTCACTCCACGGAACGGCGGGTCTATTCCGTGGGTTCTGATACTGGAATACGGTAGAAACGTGTTTCACGAGACACGCCGCCCATCTGATTTGAGGGTCAAGTGGAGGAACATGAAAAAGAGAGGAGACGCCTGACGCCTACAGTTTCACGGCTGATTTAACCCTTCCCTCATCTCCCTGAGTATCCTTATGTAAGAATGTAAATGCATTGTGCTATATTCACGGCGCAAGTAGGAACCAGAAAGTTTTCATCGTCCAGCAGTTGATGTTAATGCCTGCTAGTCGATGATATTTTGGATCATTAGGAAGCTAGTCGATGCTATTTTGTATGTAAGTAGAGCCTGCAAATGGCTCATGCTGCCGTCCAGCCATAAACCACTACGTTCTTAATGGAAGCTTGCATCTTGCTTAACCTATTTAGCTTAATGAAATCCTGTCCAGCAATTTCATTTGAGTATGCAATTTCACTTGAGTATTATTACGAGGTTGGATGAGTTTAGAAAACAAAGCATTAACGATCAGGTCAGATCAGTCAAGCTAACTACTCTATCCTAATATATAATATAATATTCAAAAATTTAAGAACCAAATAAAAGTGTCCATAGTTTTACATGACGACCGCGACGTATAATATTTAAAAAATTTAAGAACCATGGCCCAGCCCAACACAACACAACACAACACAACCACGCGGTGTGTGGCAGAGGGCTGCGGCGGGCTGTTTGTTCCCTCCCCTGAAAGCGACGGCGGCGCCGCGTGGAGATGCAGAAGGATGTGTGCTTTGCTGACCTCTGATCCGCCGTGCGACTGCGGCGGCCGGTCCGCCGGTGGGTGCCTGCCTGCAGCCTGCGGGCCTGCAGCTCTTGCACTTCTCCAGTGGTCTGGCCGTTTCGAGGCTCACACCTCTCTTGCCTGTGATTGGCTACGAACGACACCGCTCTGTATCCACACAACACACGCTGTCTGGGTGTCATTCCTTCACCTAGAGCAATCAGATCTTAAATGGCCCACTTATGATTTTTTTTTAAAAAAAGAGAAGAAATTCAAAGATAGTTTACTACATAGTTTACTACTTAAAATACTAAAAATAAATGATAAGGACCCCCGTGCAACGCCCAGAATCTTGCACAAAACTGCTCTGGATAGAATAATAGTATGACTGTAAGCCAATGGTAGGACTGTCCAGTGGGACGCTACCCACCAGGGATCAAATCCTGGTGCTCGCACCTTTTCTGGGATTTTTTCAGGATTTATCGGCGTTATGCTTTAAGTGGTAAGCGATGTTCCCACGACGACGAGGCGCCAGTGGTGACTTTGGGAATCTCCAGATCTGCCGACCCAGTCCTTCGGAAGTGCTCATAGAGGTAGGGTTTGCGTGCATGTGTTCATAGGGATGGGTGTGTGTGCGTGTTGTGAGCGTCTGCGTTATACTGTGTAATTCTAAAAAAAAAAGAGTTATATTAGTACTCTTTATCTAGCAACAGCTAGCAGGGATAGAATCAAATTAAGCGACGTTCCCGCGACGACGAGGCGCCAGTGGTGACTTTGGGAATCTCCAGATCTGCCGACCCAGTCCTTCGGAAGTGCTCATAGAGGTAGTGTTTGCGTGCATGTGTTCATAGGGATGAGTGTGTGTGCGTGTTGTGAGCGTCTGCGTTATACTGTGTAATTCTAAAAAAAAAAGAGTTATATTAGTACTCTTTATCTAGCAACAGCCAGCAGGGATAGAATCAAATTCAACAATAGTAATCTGAAATTATATGTCTTCTTAGCAATTACCAATAGTTCAGAGAATAATCATGTTATCAGCAAAATATAGAGTTTAGTAGAGTAGAACACATCAATAAAAATATGATAGAAGAACTTGCAACTCCAAAGTCAAAGTAAATAAACCAAATCGAGAAGAGCCCTTTCACGGTTTCACCCTCTACTCTTTTTTTTTTTTTTTTTTTTTTTTTTTGAGAAAAAGGGTTGGATTTCATTCATAATTCTATTACATCCAATCCCTTAAACAGGGCACTCCTATCAAAAGAGAAAATTACACAGAAATCCATGCTAGGAGCACTGGAGCACCCAACGATCCTTGCCGCTGTCGACCACCATTGCCGCAATCTCCCGCAATGAAGAACTTTGGATGAAACACAAGGCTGGAACCTGAGTCGATGAAGAGATTATATCAGAAGCGTGCCATTTATCCGCTGAACGTCCTGGGCGGTCCTCACATTCACCAGGCTCGGTCGTCGTTCGTCTCACCAGCAAAGCCTAGTCGACAAACAACAATCTCGCAAGGGGACTCAAAGAACACCAGCTCGGACACCCGAGGAGGTGGAGAAGTAACCTCACAAAGCAGTCATGGACAACATTATGGATGCCGAGCCTCTAGTAACCATGTGGGTGATTGCAACATCGGCGATACTGCAGACTTCTTGAACACTTCCGGCACAGATAAGCTCACGGTAGATTCGAACATGACGCTGAAGAAAGCATCAAAGAGACCATCGTCGGTGCCGAGTCGACCGCATAAAACACCATCATGCTCAAGCCGCCCAACAGCCACCACCAAACACCAATCACCACGAACATAGACACTAGCGAAAGCATGAAGGAAGCAAAATATTCCCCCATGGAGTTGGCACGGAGAAGAAATCCAACCCATTTATGAGCAAACCGGACCTCGCTTGTGGCTCGCCGAAGAAGACGACGTCACCGAACATTGCTTGTGGCTCGCCGAAGAAGACGACGTCACCGGACCTTGGTTGTGGCTCGCCGAAGAAGATGACGTTGACGAAATCTTCCACAGAGAGCCGAAGTAGGAAACGGTAGCTCCTATGACCAACACCAAAGGTGGCGCCGCCACTGCCACCGAAGAATCACATGAGAAGATAAAACATAGCCGACGACCTAAAAGCCATAGGAGGTAAATACAAGCTAGTAGACCTACATCTACAGCTATATAGGGCCCTCCCGCCAAGGTGTTGGGCTCCCCTCGCCACTCCGACGCCCAAAGGAACACCGGAGGGGAGGGGTCCGGCGGATTGACGGAGGAAACACAAGATTGCCCTCAAAGTTGCCTGATCTACTGTAGCTTGGGGAAGAGTCGCGAAGGGCGAAGAATGAGCGGCTACAGCGTTGCCTACGGTTTCACCCTCTACTGCGTCTATTGTCCAAGAGCAAGAAGGAAGATGAAGCCCAATCCAAGAGTTGTAGGCCCAGAGTAGCAGTAAGGTAGCCCAGCTGCATCTAGAGTATTGTCATCCCATATGGCTGTAACGAGTATATACCAAGAGAGGAAGGCAAGTTGAACTCGTTTTGGTTGCCTCCGGTGGTTGGTGGCGCGCTGCCTCTCAAAGGCCGGTGGCAACCATTGCCACCGCTTATGTAAACTTTACAGATTCTCCAGTTTATAATGCACATCTATATCATAGTAGTATCGTAACATCTGGTATCAGACGTCTCGTTCGCATCCTGACGCACGACCAAAGGACTCGGCTCCAAGTTATCGTGAAGGTGGAAGATCAGCTCGCACTTATCCCATCCAAGTTCCTTGTTGCAGCCACAACCCACAATAATGATTAGAAGGGATGATCCACATAGAAATCTATATGTTCTTATAAAACTAAATTCCATTCTATATACTCCTATAAAACTAAATCCTATTAGCTAATTATCTCAACATGCAAACTATTCAACTCGTTAGTCCGCTATTAGATGTATTTATAGCCTACTAACATTTAGAATTATGATATAAACTAACATGTATTTAGTTGTCTACATCAGTGTGCCATCCACTAACATTAACTTATGGTTTATCCATCAACAATTTTCCGCGGCAACGCACGGGAGTATTTCCCTAGTCTCTATATCTATCTCTTCTCTACCTAATCTTTATCTTTACCTAATAATAAAGAGGCAAAATTTCAGCCCATTTTTTTCGTCCATCCATTTTTTTTCGTCCACCTCCCTCTAACTAACTCTATGAATAAAAAAAGTTAGGGTATGTTTGGCTATCTACAGCTTGTCCGTTTTATTTATGATGACATATGTCGGGGTTAACGTTTTTTGATGTAAGTTGAATAGGTATAAGAATCCTAATACAAATAGATCTATAAATCCCGAGTAGTAACATAATAGGAATATCTCTTCTCACGTATAGACGGATATGGAGTCGGATTCTAAGATTGACACTAGAATACCTATGAATCCTGGATCTAAATATGTCCTTTCGTTCCTAAGTAAATTGAATAGCAATTCTGATTTAAATAGAAATAGAATAGAAAGAAAAAAAAATATAAAAAGTAGAACCAGTTTCGGACGTTTATTTTTCATGCGTGGTCTGGTTTTAATTATTAGTTCATCGTAGTTTGAGTTCGAGTTGGGCAAAATGTCATAACGACCAGGACTGGTTTCCTATACTGATTCCAACCATCTTGCCCAGCTGCCTACGGACGCGCGTCGTCCGCCTTCTACGTACACTAGCATGTGCTTATAAAAAGTTGGCCTACGATCCCACACCAGCCCATCAGCTCTGTATTTGCATTTGTATATATAGATCGATAGATCGGAATATAACGTCGAGGGAACGAACTCCACGCACCGCTGGCGGCTAGCTCATCATCTGCCCACGCAAGGAGGAGGAGCAGTCGCGTTCGTGAAGACGACAGCCGCCGCCCGCCGTAGACATGTCATCTCTATCTTGAAGCCACCTACAGGCGTCGGCTCCAACAACATCGGCCCATAATGCGGGAGCACACACAGGCAAGCTAGCCTTTCGGCTCACACATTCAATCGATCCATGAGTGCATGCATTGGTCACGCATATGAGCTGTGTTGGCCGCTCACGTCTGGATGCATGTGTATCACGTAAAATGACGAAGGTTCAAAATCTATATTTGTTTATCTATATGTCAATCTATATACTTTTTCTAATAATAAAGAGATAAAATTTTAACTATTTTTTTCATTTTTTTCGTCTCCCTCTAACCACCGGATAGAGAGTTTTTCCATCCAAACTTATATATAACCCGTGGTCATACGAGTTAGAATAGGTTCTATCTAGCACAATATGAAGTCCGATTCTAAAACAAAATGATTTATAAATGTGACTCGAACTCATCATAAACTAGGAATCCTAATTCTAATTTAAATTGAAAAATATAGGTAAAGTATATGCATATGTTTATGTATCTTATCAAATAAGGTCCGATTTAGCTAAAACTATTTTTAGTTCATAACTGTGTAGCTCCCACTCATATATGAAGCAAAAAATAGTGCAACCTATCAATATAGTCCATCTATTTTTTCTGACTCAAAAAATATTAAAGAAACGGGTCTATTCTATTTTTTTCCTGGCTGATTCCAAAAATATATATTTTCCAATTAGAAGCCTATTCTAATCTGCCTAGAGACGGCACATATAAAATCAAAGCTAGAATAGGCTCCCAATGAGACCCAAGATAAACTCATGCACTTGTTCATCAAAAGCATGTACTGTACATCGACAAAAACAGGAATATATATAAATTATTCTCCTCCAATTTAAGTTACATCGATATGAAAGAAACACACGTCATCAGCACAAACGTCATCTTAACAAGGATCAGCTAAAACAACGACCAAAACAACTACATCCACGATTGTAAGAATATTATGAAAAAATCTATTCAATTTTCAATGCATCGAAATACACTATAGATATTCAAGTCTTTTTTAGAAAATACGATTCTCTTTATAGATCAATAGCACGTCATCTGATAAAGGATATTCTAGCAATTTTGGGCGAGGTCATCATGTTGACCGATTTCATTGTAATCGCTAAGCCTGCAACATATTTAATAAAAAATAATTAGCCAATAAAAAGTAAAAATCATCTTTTCAAATTGAAGACAATGACAGAATGAGATAAAAAATAAAAATATGTATTCACATACCCATAGCAATGCACGGACATATTTCATATAAGTGAAAATCATCTTCTCAAATTGAAGACAATGACAGAGTGAGTGAGATAAAAAAATTAAAACATTTATTTATTCACCCGTAGCAACGCACGGGCATATTTCCTAGTTAATACTTAAAAGGCAAAATTTCAGCCAACTTTTTTTCGTCCAAATTTTTTTTTTTTTTTTCCTTTTGCAGCTTAGAGTTGAGATCGATACGGAAAAAGAGTTTCCCAAAAACGGTAGCATTAAACGTAACAGAAGCAAATTGAAGTCATGCACTGCACATTAATTTAATAGAGACTGATTCGTAATTGACACAGAGAAATCAAAACATACAGCGACAAAAATTAAGGACCATGGCGATGGAGATGAATCAAATATGAGCAAAGGCCAAACTACAAATCGCAAAGGGGAGGGACTCAGCAAGTCAAAATCAAAAAGCCTCGAACCAAGACCTCAAGTTTATTTGAGATCCGAACTCAACCTTGCACGGGCAGCTTCGCACTGTAGGAAGGCAGCGGCGGTGACGGCATCCCGCTGCATGAGCGATGACGACAAGCCGCCTCCAACTGCAAATTTAGTTCAACAAATCAGACGAGGTGTGAACGACTACGGAGAAAAGAGCAGATGGAAGGTAGAAAAGCAAGAGTACCAAGGCGTATAAATACTCCAACACTCGAAACTAGCTGGTATATTGAGTCCGTGAAAACCAGGTCATCCGGTAAGGATAAAAGTGTATACAATTTCGAAACTGCCCGATTCCAAAATTGAAACCGAATCATCATAGAAATAAATACGGAAGGGCCTGCGCCTGGACGTCCGGCCGCAGGGGGCGTCCGGACATCCGGACGCTGCTTCAGTTCGAGCGTGCCATGCCCCATCCCATCGATGACATCCCTCCGCTCCCAAGTAATACTCTAATAATAACTAGGACAATGCATGCGCTTTGCTGCGTGAGCAAGGAGGCGTGTGTGAAAAATTTGAGGCGTAACGACGATGTCTTGGCATAAGGAGAACGTGACATGCACGATGTGCGCCAACGTGAAGTTCACATGGCGAGTGACCAGCAACTCAAGCTGCAGCTCACAATGCGTGGATTCTCTCGCTGTGCGCCCTGTCTTGTCCCTGTAATATACTCCTTTTGCAACAAAATATTAGTCGTTTTCGGTTTTCGCGCCACAAGTTTAACTCGGTTTTAAAAAAACGTGTAACATTTATATCTTTAAATAAATTTAATAAAAAACTAGATTTAAAGATCTTTCCAATAATACTAATTATGATATTAATCAATGATACTTAATATTTATAAAAATTGCAGCAAGTTTCTTCTCAAGAAGCGAAAGCGACAGATATTCTGGGACGGAGGGAATAAGCAGGTCAGTAACCCCGCCTCACTCTACCAGCAAATGCGCTCAGCAGAGGCGCCAACCGGCCTCAGGCACCCGCACGGTGATCCCTGGTAGCGGCCCAGCAGCAGCAGGGGGCTATGGCAGGTTGATAGCATTATAACATATACAACATTCAATCTATTTTTGAAACATCTAGATGAAATATTTGCAACATACTTTTGAAGACAGATGAAACAATTAAAATATACCTCTGAAACACTTGAAAAAGCATTTGAAAATCATTCCAAACCATACTCAATATCTCGTGTAAGAGCATAATCAACATCTAGATAAACACATTTGTAACATACGCCTAAAAAAAAAAGATGAAACATTTAGAATAGATGCTTGCAATATATATGTACAACCATTGCAACATATGCAACATCCCTGATTTGTTTTTGAAACATCGATAAAAAACACTTGAAACATACCTTTGAAAGGTCTAAAACAATTAAAATATACACTTGCAATATGCACTTTCAATGCTTGTAACATGTGCAAGATCATGATCTATTTTTGAAACATCGATAAAAGCACTTGAAACATACCTTTGAAAGGTCTGAAACAATTGAAACATACGCCTGCAACATATGCCTCAAAAAATAGATGAAACATTTAGAATAGATGTTTGCAATATACGTGTACAACCATTGCAACATATGCAACATCCCAATTTGTTTTTTGAAACATCGATACAAAGCACTTGAAACATACCTTTGAAAAGGTCCGAAGCAATTTAAACATACGCCTACAATATGCGCTTTCAGTGCTTGTAAAATGTGCAAGATCCTGACGTGTTTTTGAAACATCAATATAAAGCACTTGAAACATACCTTTGAAAAAGTCTAAAACAATTAAAATATACGCTTCCAACGCAACATCTCCTTGTTGCTCGCAAGAATGGAGGCTCGTTCGACATGGTGTTCACCGGAAGCCGTGGCCCTAGGCACATTTAGCATGGATCATAATCGCGGCGATCAACCGCACTTGATGTGAAGTGAAGTCGACGCACGCACGTACGTCGGTGCCGGTCCGTGGACGTAGACAGACCCTGCACAAGTGAGAGGTCGAGACACGCGACCACAGCACGGCACACCTAGGAAGTGCAAGTCGTGCGACGACGAGAGGCAAGCATACTTCCCGCCAGACGGCGACGGGAAGCAGCTGCCCACGCATCGTGCCTAGCAAGGCCAGCGCCTGAGCATGTGCCTCGGACGCAGCGCCGCGCCACGCCTAGCAGGAGCACCGGCTATGTGCTCAGAGCGGCCGTTGAGCGAATAAGAGCCAGCAGGACAGTAACGGGGAGGCAACGGGCTGCATGTCGTGCCTATCAAGGCCAGCGGCTGAGCGCTATGCCTTAAAGGTGGATGCACCATGCCTGGCTGGAGCAGAGGACGTGCGCTCGGATGTGGATGGCGGCGAGTGGATAAAAATAAGTTGGAAGAGCAGTTTTTTTTTAAGAAACGAAGAAAGGAGCCGCGGTTATTCGACTTGACTCGTGGCTGCGGGCGGGGACGGGTAATCTGTCCGAAATTACTTCCGTGGTTACGGACGTTCTAATGGGAGCATTACTGAAATAAATATGCCTTCGCCCCTCGTCTCTTTTTCCAGCACTTGTGATAATAACGAGGAAAACACTACAGAGCAATCAAACAAAACAAATTTACAGAACTGACAAACCGTAGACGTTCGTCTAATCTCGTCTTACTCTATGTAGGTGACTAGCCTTTGGGCTTGACCCAAGAACGCACTCGCTAGGCCCGCTACTACTTGGCCCATGGCCCATTTTACAAGAGCGTACAATAAACAATCAGCATCCTCAGAAATGAACCTCTGCATCCTGGACGTGAACCGAGGAGGACCTTGAAGCAGCTGACCGGCACCAGAACGCCTTGAGCTCCTCGGCGAAGTCCCTCTCCCTGCCCAGAACCACCGTCGCGTGGTCGCGCCTGTCCATGACACGGAGCTCGGCGCGCGGGAGCTTGGCCTTGAGATGGCCGCTGCACTCGTCCGGAACCACCTGGTCGTCAGCGCCGTGGACCACCTGCACCGGGATGCCGGCCGCCGCGACGGCCTCCAGGTTCGCGTCCTGCAGCGCCGCCCCGCCGCAGATGACGTTGTGCATGGTGTGCCACGCCGAGTGGTGGGTGTGCTTCGTCAGATCCCTCACCCTGAAATCCATGGTGAAGAGGCTGAAGATCCACTCCCAGAGCCGGTGGTTCCTGCAGACGAGGAAGCAGACGGTCCTCCCGATGTGCTCGTACCACGACATCACCGCGGAGCCGAACAGCAGCGGCGGCCACAGCTTCTTCTCGGCCAGCCTGTTGAGCGCCACCTGGCTCGCCCTCTGCTCGCACGCCAGGAAGTACGGCTGCAAGCGAATTAAGGAGCTACGACTGTCGTGTACTTGTATTCGTGTACATATATACAGTGTATTGTACGTACTTACCGGTGCAACCAACGTGATGGATTTGACTCGGTTCGGGTGCTTGGCAGCCAAGGCGAGGGCGATGACGCAGCCCATGGAGTGGGCGACCAAGTGGAAGGAGCCGCAGCCACTCATCAGGCTCTGCGGCTCGCCGTCGCCGCCGAGAATGAGGCTCCTCTCGATCGCCTCCACGTGGTCTCTCACTCTGTACATGCAGTTCGCAGGCTTGGGGCTCCGCCCGAAGCCGAGGAGATCCACCGCCAGCAGCCGGCAGTCGTCGAGGATGGAGGAGGACTCCCGGAACACCGTCTCCGCCCAGAAGGACGACGACGACGTGAAGCCGTGCACGAAGACGGCGTTCTCGGGATCGGGGGTGATGCGTGTTCCTGCTGCTGCATCTGCAAAACGGCCGCCGCCGGCGTTGCGATCCGGCTCTTTGACGACGACGTGCAGCCGGCCGCTGGTTTCGCCTTCGCCGGCGCCCCGCCATGCGACGCACGACTTGCACGCGCAGTCAGACCACCTGGGGCTGCGCCACTTGCACGGCGCCACGGTCTCATCTGGCGGCGCCACTCTCCTCCTCCCGACGACAAGTCGCTGGATGCCCAGCAGCGCGTCCCTGACGGCGCTCCTCCGGCCGCACGCGTACAGCGTATCGGAGACATCGTCGTGGCCGCCGCCGCCGTCCACTGCTTCTGCGGACGACGCCTTGCTGATGCCGTCGCCGTCGTAGCTCCTGTGGCAGTAGCAGCGCACGGGGCTGTCCTCGAGGATGCCGTCGAGGAGGGCGTACGCGAAGCAGAGGAGCACGTCGGCGACGTCCAGGACCGCGAAGACGGCGGCGGCCAGCGCCGTGGACGCCGCGCCGGCGGCAACCCGTGGCCACGTGGTGGACGACCACCGGCCGGCGCTCGGGAACGTTGGCATGGTAGGTGGTGCCAGAAGGGACGGGACGGGAGGCGTGGCGGCTAGCCGAGAGGACAAGGGACAAGAAAGCGGATGGATGCGAGGCGTGCGCGGGGCTTCAAGGCCGTGCACTTACGTGTGCTGGCCGTTGCTCCACGTCGTCGGTGTGCATGCGCGGACGACGGAATCCGCAAGCAAAAGCCGGGACCGGGAGGGAGGGAAGTGCGGGCCGTGTGCACATCGTCATGTCTCTCGTCGGACCGCTCTCTCTCTCCCTGCTACTTCGACTGGCTTCTGTAAAGTTCTAGCTAGCGTACTACGGTCTTCTTCTTCCAGCGTGCGTGCTAATGAATTTTTTCTTTAAAATAAAATGCATGGTAGGTCGCTAAACTTATTTAAGGCGTTTTTCTGGTCTTCACAAAAATTACTTGGCAAACTTGTCTGGGAATTATCATAGGGCCGTCCTAGGGGGGAGGGCAGCAGGTGAGACGACCGAGGGCCCGTGACATGAAGCGGCCCATGAGTATATATATACATATAGAATTTAGTAAATACTATATGTATATATGTATTTAGTCTATTAAAATAAAAATTTAGAGGCTTGCTGTTTTTTCTATTTCGATATTTGGCTCTTCCCCATATGGCTTCCAAATTCCAACATGTGCTACAAGTTTATTCTTATTAGTAGTATTATACTTTAATCATTATATTAAGAGGTTATTTGGAATGACTCCTCTTCAATCCCAAAAATTGCTCTGACTCCTCTACTATCCACTAGAAAATGGATCTTTCTTCTCAAATGTTTGATACGGCATGTCACATATAGGTCCTAAAAATTAGATTACTAAGCCCTTACTGTTTTCTTGCCTAAGGGCCTTTGAAATCGTTGAGACGGCCCTGATCATACCGGTCATCGTACTCATATGTTTCACTTCTCAACCTTGTTGGAATGTCACGCTGGTCCTTGTATTTGCGTCTCGATATATTGAATATTTCAGCACCTAAATAATTTTAAATGAAAAAAGTCAAAAACAACATTCTGCCCCCTTCTCTCTTCTCAAATTTGAGAAAATAATAAAATAATGTTGACGACCTGAACCAACCAATTCCATCTTTATTTATCCTGAGCAAAATTTGTCTTCGTTTTTACCTGATGAACCCAAAAGGCCCACCATCGCCGCCGGTAGTCTTCCGCCTTCACCCCGTTGTGGCGGTCACTCTGCTTACAAATCGTCTCCTTCCATCTAGCCCTCCCGTCCAAAACCCTAACCCCACAGCCCACGCCCATTGCCTCCACGCACGCCCGCTAGCCATGGGCCAGGGAGCCATGCGAGCTCGAGCTCTCTGACGAGAATGGAGGCGAGGAGGATGGCACCACCGGCTTCATCTTCCGCCTCGCCGGTGACCCCATCCCGCTCCTCCACTCCACCGCTCCCGACCTCTAGTCCCACTCTTGGACCTGATGTCCCCTCCTGCACACCCGCTCGCCGTCTCCGACCGCCACGCCACCGTCTTCCTTGCCCACCCCAACGGTATCACCGAGCCGAATGTTTACTCCGCTCGGCATTACTGTCTCGATCTCACCGCCTGACTAGTGCTTCTCATTTGGTTTACATGGTTTCTAGCTGTGTTGGTCGAAGCCTGCAAGGACTTTTTTTTTGAAAGTGTGCTCGTGCACGTTCTTCATTAAGTGGAGTTTAGAGTTGTTACATGCGCCTGAGTCACGACGGTGATGGGCCGTGCGCGGCTAAGGGCAAAGCGGAAGAAAGAAAAAGAAAGGCAATCGAGGTTACATGGAGTTCGCAGGTGCGACCGAGGCCGTGAGTAAGGCAATGCAACTGAACCCGGCCCCTGTCCAGGCGTCAGCGTCCCCCATGATGCATTGTGACAGATCAAACGTCGTAGTCGAGCGTTGGTCAAAAGTGCGACGGTTCTGTTCCTTCCATAGGGTCCAGGCAACCAGAAGGGATAGGGAGTCGAATGCTCGCCTCAAGTGCTGCGGCAGGCAAGTCCAGCTGCGAAGCCACCATTCCTTCAGCGTGGAATCCGGAAGTGGTGGCGTGACGGCGAGCTGCAACGCCAGGAGCAGCCGAGTTCAGATCTCCCTGGCGTAGACGCAGGAGCACAGCAAATGGTCGATCGTCTTGTCGCACTGGCCGCACATAACACAAGTCGCAGCGGGTTGCAGCCCATGCCGGAACCTGCGTTCTGCGGTCCAAATGCGCCCATGCAACGCCAGCCAAAAGAAAAACTTCACCTTTGGGGGTGCCGCCGCATGCCAAAGCTCGACGGCGCCGGCCATTGAGGTCCAACCCAGGAAGTAGGATTGATAGGCAGAGTGGACCGAGTAGGTGCCATCCGTAGTCCAACGCCAGACGAAGCGATCGGACACCAGAGGTTGGAGCTGCACGCCCTCGAGCAAATCCCAAAGGCGGACATACTCGCAAAGCACAGGGGCTGTGGGAGCCCCGACGATGTCCCGTACCCAACGCCGGTCAGTGAGTGCATCCTTTACCGAGCGCAGTAGGCGCCTGCGGCCCACAGCTCGAAAGAGGTTGGGGGCGAACACAGGAATAGCGCCGTCCGGCAGCCATGAATCAGTCCAAAACTGAGCAGTGGCACCGTCGCCGACGGTGACGGTCACCGAGGAATTGAACATGGACCCAACCCGGCGCTCGGTAGCGGACAGCAACGGTGGCATCGCAGATTGCGGGTCCGTTCTGCGCTGCCACTCCCAACGTAGCCTCAGCGCATAGCCGAGGATCCTGAGGTCGGTGATGCCCAGCCCGCCCAGATCCTTCGACGCGCAGACGACTGGCCAGGCGATCTTGCACCGGCCTCCTGCGACGGAGTCGGCACCTGCCCAGAGGAAAGCACGACGCCTACTGTCGATCTGCTTGATGGCCCACGCCGAGAGGCAGCAACAAATGGAGACGTGCACAGGGATGGCAGACAGCGTAATTTGCGTAAGAGTCGCACGGCCAGCACAGGTGAGAAGGTTGCCTTTCCATGTCTGGTATTCTTGTCGCGACCTTGTCAATGAGCTTCGCTCTCCGCAAGGCCTGCCGATCCGCTTGAAACCGAGCGGCGGCTCCAAGGTAAATGGTTGGGAAGGGCTGTACACGGCAGGGGAAGGCCGCCCGAATGGCGTCCAGCTGCTCACCAGAGCAACGGATGGGAGTGAGGACGCACTTGTCCACGTTGGTGGCGAGGCCGGACGCTCCAGCGAAGAGGTCTAAGATGCGGCGGATGTTCGTCAAGTCTTGCACGTTGGGCGACAAGAAAATCACCAGGTCGTCCGCGTAAATCGACGCGCGCTAGCTGCTTGACGGCGCTCGGCAAGGGTGTGAGCACAGCCCGGCGGTCAGCTTCCAGAATCAAAGCGTTGAGGACCTCCATGACGAGGACGAACAAAAGCGGTGAGAGCGGATCCCCCTGCCGGAGCCCACGCTCGTGGCAGATGCGGTTACCCGTACGACCATTTACCAGGACCTTGGTGCTAGCTGTGCTGAGCATGGCAGATACCCAGTCACGCCATCGCTGCGGGAAGCCCGCGTGCTGAAGGACCTCGAGCAGGAAGGCCCAGGACACAGAATCGAATGCCTTGGCGAGGTCAATCTTTAGGAGCACTGTCGGCCGACGCCGGTGTGTGACCATCTGAGTTAGCCGCATGCAGTCTTGAAATTGTCATGGATGCGTCGTCCCTGTATGAACGCCGACAGATTTGTTTGTATGAGCTTGTGCATTCTGGGCGCCAACCTCAACGCCAACCCCTTGGAGAACAACTTGCCCACCGAGCGGATAAGGCTGATCGGCCTGTAGTCCTTGAGCCCAGCAGGGCAATCTGTCTTGTGTAGAAGCACCATGACGGCTTTTGTTGAGGCAGTGGAAACTCCGGAAGTCCAGATCCCAGAGGGCATGGAACGCGCGAACGACATCATGCCCAATGACTTCCTAGGCCGATTTGTAGAAGGACCCGCTAAACCCGTTCGCCCCCAGTGCTCGGTTGGCCGGTGAACATTTGACGATCGTGGCAATTTCTGCAGCGGAGAAGGGAACGATCTGATCGGAGAGGTCGATTTGAGGCAGACCCAGCTGCGACAGATCAATCCGGTGAGTCCTGACAAAGCGAGTCCCAAGAAGTTCACTGTAGTAGCGGTAGACGATGTCTGCCTTGGCATCATCCTCCTCGCCTGAACGCGGCCGTTGTGGCTCGGGGGTGAAGAGGTAGTTCTTGCGACGCCTGTGGCAGGCCTGCGCAGTGGAAGAAGCGTGTGCACGCGTCTCCCTCGCCGAGTTGCCGAACTCGGCTTCTTTGTTGTGCCATGGTGCGACACATAGACGCGAGGCCAAGGATCTGCTGCTTGAGCTCGTTGCGCAGGCAGATTTCTTCGGCGGAGAGTGCCCTTGACTCCTGAGCCGAATCGAGTTCGTACATGACGGCCCGGGCGGCCGCGAGCTGTAGGCGGGTGTTGCCAACGCATTTGGCGCGCCAGCTCCGCAACGACCTGGCGACCACGTGGAGTTTCTGGTCAAGCACTCGACACGGGTCGGTGTAACACCCCCGGTGTTACGTTAGCCTAAACCTGCCATGTCATCATCATCATTGCATGAGCATTCATAATTAGAGAACACTAATTCAAACAACCAAAATGAGTTTATCAATTTCTAGGGTTGGTTGAGCTCTTTCATATCGTATGCGTATGTGCATGTCATTAAACCTTCTTCACAATTTTACTTTTGTTTATAAAAGCAACCAAATAAAAGCAACCTTGGTGTGTACAAGTGCTTGGCTAACCCTAGCTCACACCCTAACCATGTTTTATAAGTCAAATGATGCAAAAGCAAGAATCAAAATTGAATTCGGAATCCGAATCCCAAACCCTAACCCTAGTTGGTTAAGTGTTGGAATTCGAATTTCATTTTCAATTTTGGTGAGCTAACCATAATTGATTTTCTAAATAAAAGTTGCAAACCAATGGTACCATTTCGAAGTATGAAGTTTGTACTTTGAAAGTATGCTATTGGTTGGGTTTGAAAAGTACCACAACATCATTAATTAATTGCCCAAAATTCCAATTTGAAATTCCTTTTCAAAATCCAAAATTCAAAAGCCTTTTTGCCCCTTTTACAATTTCATCTCAAAATATTCAAAATTTGGGAAAACTCCAAAAATACAGTTTGTGCATCTCTTTGAGCTCTACAACTTTGGTATATAAAGTTTTTCAAGTTTTTGAATAAAATTTGAACTAATTTTAAAAGTTCTCCAAATTGGGAAATGTCCTTTTTGATTTTTAAACTCTAATTCAAAAATTATTTGGTTTCATGAAAAACTTCCTAAATGAAAGTTGTAGACCTTGAAAAATAGAACAACTTTTATTTTGGGATATTTTCATCTTTTATTCAAAATTTAAAAGTAAATTTGAAATTCTAGAAATGGGAATTTGAACCCTTTTTCAAATTCAAACTTCATTTTCAAAAAATATTTGAATTCTGACAAAACTTCTTTAATAGAAGTTGTAGAGCACAAAATTTGGAACAATCTGTATTTTGGCAATTTTTCAACTTCTATTCAAAATCTTGGAGTAATTTGAAAAGGGAGAGAGTGAGCTGGCTCTGCTACAGTACCACGCAGGGGGGAGCTACAGTGCTCAGCATGGGCTCGCCGGCCGCCGTGGCCTTTTCTCGCACCCTCGTCGATCTCTCGCGCACCCGAGCACCTGGACATCGTCGTGAACTCGCTGTCCATCTGTCAAGCACGCCCGACCCTATAAAGGCCGGAACGGCCGTCGTCGCCTTTCGTTTCTTCTTCCTTTGCTCCGCCACCCAAGTAAGCTCCGGTCGCCCGGTCAAATTCGCGTTCACCGCACCACCATCATCCACGATTGCTTGCGCCCCGCTCCGTTAACTCCTTGCACCCCTCCTGAGCCACTTAGCACGACCTAATTTTCGCCGGAGCCGACGAGCTCGTCTTTTCCTCCTCCAGCTCCGGCAGAGCGCCGCCAAGCTCTGCCTCTTCGCGACCGGCTACTTCTAGGGCTCCTCCAACCCAACCGACTAGCGTCTTGGCTTTGCCTCGCTACCCCTGGTCATCATCGACCCGCCTGTTCGACCCCCTACCGCGGGGACGAGCGGAAACGGCCGCTCGCCGCCACGGAGCGCCGCCGCCGAGTTGCTTCACCCCGGCCAGCTACCACCGTAGCTCCTCCACTTCAACCAAGCGTGTCACCACGCCTCGGGTAGCCATGTCGTACCTCGTCATGATCGGGAGGGTGTGTAACACCCTCGGTGTTACGCGCCAAATCATTTGCTAAAATAGCATCATATTAATCTGTATTGCATGCTGTGTTGTCTTAATCAAGTTTGTTGCCTTTAATGCATGTCGCGTCTAAACACTAGAAAAATGAATGTCAGTATTAAATAATTAATATTTCATGCTTAGCAAGTGGCTTAACTGAGTTTAGATAATAAATGCAGTTCAACGTTGATGTTCAACTTAAAGTATTTGCTGTAAATAAATATAAGTTTTCTATGTGTTATGCTTAAAGGAAAAGAAAACAAAATAAAATGAAAAGCAAAACCACCCACCACACATTCACGTATTCATCCCCAAGTCACGTACACACACGCACACACGCACTGGCTACTGCAGCTTGCAATTGCAAGCATGCACACGTACATGCTCATCCAGCAACACATACGTACACATGCACTTCGAGACGCCGCCTACTTGTTGGAAGCATGCACCGCACAGCCATGCACGACAGGACACCGGACGTGCTCGGCTCCGCCTTTGGCTTTTTCTGCCCTCGCGGTCGACGCGTTGTGTGCCGCTGAGCGGCATGAGGCCACGCGAAGCGCTGCTCTGCCCGCTTCGCTGATCACTAGTTACGCTGCAGCTGCCGTCGCATCGCCACTGCGGCGTCCACGTTCACCAGCTACGTAGCGGTAGCTCTGGGGCAGCCCTATCTGCTCGCCTCGCCCTGGCGTCCCTGGCGTCCGCCGCCGTCGCGTCGTTCGTGCACAAGTGGCCGTGCTCGCCGTCGTCTTGCAAATGATGGCACTTCTGCCGCACGGGCTTTTCTCCTAAATCATCACTTTGCAAGCACGCACGTGCTCATGCTTGCTGCACCCAGTAGGTTCAAGACGTGGCCAAACCGGAACTACAGCCTCAAGCACGTTGTGTACTAGAACAATTTGTCTCTCCCTGTTCTTCCCTGCCACCATGGCTTAATTACGTTCGGCAGGGGAGAGGTCATCTCAAGCCTTTATCATGTCTAGTACTCAGCTATCAAATCCCTGAGCCATCCGACCTCACCTTGTTTTGAATAGCGTTCCGCCAAACCAAGAACAAGCCGGCGTGCTTGCCGCTCCCCGATCTTTCCTGCCACCATGGCCGCTTGGGACGCGCCATTAATTTCGGCAGGGAGAGATCACCTCAAGCCTCACATCCCTGTACTTCGCCATCAATACAATGAGTCACCAGTACCTCTCTCACTTAACCCGTGCCGTGTCGGGGCTCCATTTAATATTTGGAGTTTTCTTCATCGTCCGTCCATTTGAGGCCGAGAGCGCCGCGCCTTAAGACACCGGCTACCCGAGTCTCGGCCTCCAATTCCATGGCACCTCCGTCTCGGCTTTAATTCACTCTCCACCTTGCGCCCCTGCTAAACCCCCTCGGCGTTGCACGCGGCCGCGTCCTCCGCGGGGCGTTGCCGAGCCGCTCGGTCACTGTGGGCCGGCGTCGTCTGGTCAGCCTCCGCTTCGGCCAACACCATCTCCGAGCTGAGGTTTCCACCGTCAAAAGCTTATTAGCTTCTTCTTTCAGTTGTGCATCAAATTTACTTGACTTCGTAGAATTTATATAAATTCGAAGATAAGTCCTAAAATCATGATTCTAATTTTGATAGACCCTGTGTGTTCTCTGCTTGGTGCTAGAGTAGATTAATTAGTCTAGTGCTTAATGATTTAGGTCTGCAATAAATAACAATGGGCTTCCGTAATTGTTTCGGCTCTCGATATTTAATTAATAGCATGAGTATAAAATTGATAGTTTATTAAACAGTTCCCTATACCTGGTCTTTGGAAGTCCGTGAGTTCGTAATATGGGTAGAGTCAAAGCTTGCTTGCTGGTTGGTACATTAGTTAGCTTTAGAAGTTTTTTACGTATGTGCTCTCTGTAGTGGCCGTAGCTCTAAATAATTAATTTAATAAGGTGGCTAAAGTAGTACCTTACTTAGAGTATATGCTAAAGAAATAAGAAAGCTAATTATAATTGCTTGACTTGAAATGATAATACTTAGCTAAACATGTTAGTCGTTAGAGCTAGCTGGTAGCTTAGTTTATGGGTGTTTTATTTTAAGAGTCTTTGTTGCCTTTATTTATTGCATTATTATCGCATGCATGTAGAGAACGAGTCCGTCTTGTCGATCCCCGACGACGTCGAGTACGAGGAGGTGATCGAGGAGTACGTGGAGGAGTTTCCCCGGACCGAGGCGCCCCTGTGAGTCTCGGGAGTTCCGTGAGCTGTGGGTGATCGACTCGGTGACCCGCTTTGCCCAAGGCAAGCCCCGGTTCATAACCCCTACTATTCTCGCACTTTATAATATATATGTTGCATTAAGTTTTGAGGAGTTGGATGAAACCCACTTGCATATATATCCTTATCCTATGAGTCTTACTAGCATGACAGGATCGTGTAGATTGCTATGCTACTGTGTTCCCGGTAGAAGTCAGTGATTGCCTGTCACTCGCGAGAGATAGGATTATTATTAATACTATCATGTTACTATCATATGGATTATATATGGATAATAAATGGAGATCGGGCGGGGACGGTATCATGGACCATGGATGGGCGTTGGGTTTGTTGGGCAACAGAGCGAGGCTCGGTTGCATTTTTTTCCCGCCCCGTGTCGATTAAGGACCGATCGTTGCTAAGGGTTGAAGGTCAAGTCACAGATCTCCTTATCCCGAACACATACTTGTGTATGGGCGCTCGGAAGGCTTGCTCTCTCTTGTCTTGGGTTCCGGCTTCATCCGGACCGACTGTATAGGGTGGTGCATTCATATGTTTTCTTTTTGGGTTGGAGGTCCTTGCACCGCATTACGGCCGAGCCGGGAATGTCGGGGGCTTGGAGTCCCAGTTTGGACGGGGATCTGGAGCCCCGGGCAGGAGAAAGCAAATTGTTCTTGTCTGTGTCTAGGATGCAGATGAGGAGTGTGTCTCGGGGTACCCAGCTGGGCAAATTGATTCGCGAATCGCCGTTCAATGAACGGTACGGCGAGGGCTTTATTCTGGCATCGTAGTAAGAAATGGAAGTTGAAAAAGAGGTTAAAGATGTATCTGATTGCTTACCACATGCTTGCAAATAGACAGGTGCTTACATAGTATGATTAGCTATTGAACTAAAATACGGCTAATAACTTATGCTTAGTAATGCTTTTCGCAAATAAACTAAACCAGTAAGCCATATAGCCTACTCATATCCTTGAGAGTCGGGATATATATGATTCCCGATCGGGTAAGTCTTGCGAGTACATTGTGTACTGGGGGTTTATTTCTCATTGCGTGTGTTCATTTTGAGGAGTAGCTTTGTGTGGAGGATTCATCCGGTGGGCAATGCACGGAATCCTTGTATCGCGTTCCGCTAGAAGTTTATTTCAGTTCCATTTGTTTTTAAATTCCGCACTCGAACTCGGTTTTGTAATGAATAAATTTTTAAGACTCTTATTGTATGAAATGAATTAAGTGATGTAAGTTCCGTACTCGATTGTATCCTGGTTAAATTTGTGGTTTATCGAGTTCTCCCGTTGGGGTGTGCTCGACGTAATCGATTAAATTAGTGCGCTCCCTTGAGTACTTAGTGTCTAATGGAAGACAAGTACTCTTGTGAGGATATTAATTTAGGCGGTTCTACCACAGTGTGGTATCGAGCCGGGTTGAGTATTCTGAGCTTAAGAACCTATTTCTAAAAGCTAAAACTTGATCAACAAAAAGTCTTTTCAAAAGATAGGACGTGGTTACTCTGCGTATAGAAGTATAAGCCCTAGTATTATGGTCTATCTAGGATAGTGGCACTGGTTTTAACTAATCATTTCTGCAGGTACACTAACTTGCGCAGCGTAAGAATCGCTTAGCACGCGGCAAGTGAGTGTGCGATGTGCCAAAGTTTCACGTGTGCCACTATATTCTGGCTTGAGCGAGCGAATAGGTCGAGCATGCATCATTAAGAATAAAATTTTACCCGATTAAGCCTCCCCTCACGTGAACCTCAATAATTGGTAATTTACTAAAAATAATTGCTCTCACCCAAGTAGAAATCTAGATGCTAAAAGATGTTGTTTCAGTCTTGTCGCCTCCCCCTCGGCCGGTTTTGAGTTGGAAGACACGGTTGCTGATTTTGGATGGTCTGCTTGCAGATGCGGGTTAACTCTGAGCGTGGTAGCTACAGCGGTGGAGACGTGCAAGGCGGTGGTGGCCACGAGGAGGTTCAGGGTGGTGGTCTGGGTGCCGAAGGGAATGCCGCGGACCCAGCCCGTCAGCCACCACCACCAGCAGTTCCCCCGACCATTGCGGAGATGATGGAGGAGATGGCAGCCGCTCGCCGAGACTCAGCCCGTGCCCTGGAATTGATGGCACAGGCTATTGGAGGATTTCCCCCGCTGTGGAAATGGTGGGAAGGGAGGCGGTGGTCAAGACCGGGAGAAGCCCCGCACCTACAAGGACTTCGTGGGGGACGCAGCCGCCTACTTTCACACCGATCGCAGAGCCTCTTGACGCGGAGCATTGGCCGTGGTCTAGAGCAGAAGTTCTTCTTTGCTCACCGGGATCACCGACGACCAGAAGGTGCACTTTGCCGCGCAGAAGGCTGCAGGGGTCCGCGACTACTTGGTGGGACACTTTCACCGCCATGCAGCGCTTGGTCACCAGTGACTTGGGACGAGTTTACGGCTGCCTTCCGTCAAGACTTTGTTCCCGCCGGCCATCTAAGCGGTGAAGTCAAGGAGTTCATTGATCCGAAGCAAGGGAACATGTCTCGTAATGGATTATGTTCACAAGTTCAACGACTGGCCCCAGTATGCCGGCACTCGTGTGGACACCGATGAGAAGAAGATGGATTGTTTCAATCGTGGTCTTACCGGTCTTATGCGAGGAGAAGTCAGTATAATTGGAGGTTACCGTATTTTTTTGGTGAGTTGATGAATGCTGCCATCACTATGGAGGGATTGCGGCGTGACACACAAAAGTGCGAGTGGAGCAGAAGAGAGCAGCTATGGGTTCTTCTAGTCATCAGCAATCTCGGAAGGTCCAGATGGTCCCGGAGGGTGCCTCACAACTCCGGGGGGACAGCATTCATACCAATCTCAAGCAGGCTCGTCCAAAGTGTACCGGCCAAGTGCCGTGCACCCACCAGCAGACACCACAGCGGACCCAGCCGGACTCAGCAGCCCCGAGAGACGCTAGTTTCCACCTCGTCGTGGTCGGGAAAGCAAAGAAGGCGCTTGCACCCAATGCCCTGTTTCAAGTGTGGCAAAGAAGGTCACTTTATTCGAATTGTCCGCAGAACCAGCCTTCTCGGTCTTCGCCTAACTCCCGTTTGATCAAGAGGACCTTTATTAAGAAGAAGATGCCCGCCGACCACTTTGGACAAGTTAACTACACCGAGGCGGATGAGATCCCCGGGGGAGAGCCCGTGATGGCTGGTATGTTCTCCATCAATTCCCATCCAAAGATTCGTGTTGTTCGATTACGGTGCATCACATTCATTTATGAGCATGGGATATGCACTAAGGAACAGTATTCCCACGGTGGAAATGTCATTGCCTATAAGATATTGACACCGGGAGCACATCGTGCATTAATACCCGGACAGAGACAAATCCGTGTAGTGCTAGCCACTTACACCTATCGTGTCCAGTTTTATGATACTTGCCTGGACAGGGGTTAGATGTGATCCTTGGGATGAACCGGATGCAAAGCAAAATAGGGTAGTCTTAAACCTTAATCGAGAGAGCGATTGAGTTGAAACTTCCTTGTTCCGAGGATAGGATGTCTCTTCTTATGCCTCCGATTCACGTCCTTACCGGTGGTTGCCCATGCCGAAGCTTCGTCGATCTTGCTTCCATTCCTGTGGTATGTGAGTTTTCCCGATGTTTTTCCCCGATAAGCTCCCCCGGGTTGCCACCGATAGAGAAGTAGAGTTCACCATAGATTTGGAGCCAGGGGACTATCCCTGTTTTCACGGCGTCCTTACCGCATGGCTCCACCCGAGTTAGCCGAGATGAAGAAGCAATTAGAAGAGCTGTTAAAGGACCGTTTCATCCGCCCTAGTACTTCACCTTGGGGTTGTCCCGCCATTTTTGTGAAGAAGAAGGATGGTACTCTCTTCGTATGTGTGTGGATTACCGCCCCCTTAATGCGGTAACCATTAAGAACAAGTATCCCTTGCCCCGTATTGACATCTTGTTTGATCAACTAGCTGGAGCTAAGGTATTCTCAAAAATTGACCTTCGTTCGGGTACCATCGGATAAAAATCCGACCGAAGATATTTCTAAGATCGCCTTCTCTACTAGGTACGGCCTTTATGAGTACCTAGTCATGTCCTTTGGTCTCACCAATGCTCCCCGCCTTCTTCATGTATCTCATGAATTCTCGTCTTCATGCCGGAGTTGGACAAGTTCGTGGTAGTTTTCATTGATGATATCCTGGTATACTCCAAAGATCGGCAAGAGCATGAGCAAAGATCTGCGTGTAGTGTTGACTTCTCTGGCGAGAGCACAAGTCGTATGCCAAGTTCAGCAAGTGTGCATTCCGTTGGACCGAGTGGAATTCTGGGACATGTCTTGACTCCGCAGGGTATCTCTGTTGATCCTAGCAAGGTGCAAGATGTGTTGAATTGGCAGTCCCCGACATCCGCTCATCAGATCCGTCAGTTCTTGGGTTTAGCGGGTTACTATCGACGGTTCATTCCTGATTTCTCCAAGTTAGCCCAACCCATGACCAACCTGCTTAGAAAGGATTCCGTATTTGTGTGGACGCCTGCTTGCGAGGAAGCCTTCCAAAGTCTGAAGAAATTGCTTACCTCAGCCCCAGTTCTTGCTCAACCGGACATTGAGAGACCCTTTGATGTGTATTGTGATGCCTCCAAGACCGGACTTGGTTGTGTGCTCATGCAAGATGGAAGGGTGTTAGCCTATGCTTCCCGTCAGTTGAAGAAGCATGAAGTGAATTATCCCACCCATGATTTAGAGCTTGCTGCTGTTGTGCATTCTCTAAAAATTTGGAGGCACTACCTATTGGGAAATAAAGTGCACATCTATACGGACCACAAAAGCCTCAAATATATTTTTACCCAACCTGAGTTGAACATGAGGCAGAGAAGATGGCTCGAGTTAATCAAGGATTACAACTTGGAAGTCCATTATCACCCGGGAAAAGCCAATGTAGTAGCCGATGCTTTGAGTAGGAAGCCATATAGAGCCAAGGAGTCCTTGCCTCAATCTCACCCTGAAATACTAGCTCATATTTCTTTGGTCTCTTGCTTACATGAGAGGATTATTATGGAGCGAGTAGACAAAGATGTCAAGAAATCCCTCATATCAAGAAGTTGATGATGAAAACCGTGGTCCCCACTTTAGCATTGATGATCCGGGTGTGTTGAGGTTCAAAGATCGGTTGGTGGTTCCTGCAAACGAAGACCTTAGAAGGACAATTTTGGATGAGGCCCATAATTCCAAATTGTCTATACATCCAGGGAGTAACAAAATGTATCATGATTTGCGCACCACGTATTGGTGGCCCAACATGAAGCAAGATATTACTAGGTATATTGCGGAGTGTGACACTTGTAGAAGGGTTAAGGCAGATCACCTCCGTACCCCTGGTTATTTGCAGCCTCTGCCTATCCCAGCTTGGAAGTGGGAAGATATTTCTATGGATTTTATCATTGGCCTACCTCGTACTGCCAAGGGGCATGACTCTATTTGGGTCATAGTGGATCGTCTCACTAAATCTGCTCATTTTCTTCCGGTGAAGACAAAGCATACGACCACCGATTATGCTAAGTTGTATTTTGAAAAGATTGTATGTTTGCATGGAGTGCCGTTGACCATTATTTCGATCGAGGGTCGTTGTTTGTTTCTCAATTCGAAGCAAGCATGTAAATGTTTGGGCACTCAACTTCTCGCTAGTACAGCCTATCACCCACAAACAGATGGTCAGACCGAGAGAGTTAACCAAATCCTGGAGGATATGTTGAGAGCTTGTGTCATTTCCTTTCCCGAGAAGTGGGATGACTGCTTGCCTTTTGCTGAGTTTTCGTACAACAACAGTTATCAAGAAAGTATTAAGATGGCACCGTTTGAAGCTCTTTATGGCAAGAAGTGTAGGACCCCACTTAACTGGGTTGAAGTGGGAGATCGGGGTCATTTTGGACCCGATATTGTCAAGAATGCAAGAGAGCAAGTTCGTGTAATTCAGAGTCATTTGAAGGCAGCACAAGCTCGCCAGAAAAGCTATGCAGATAAGAGAAGGAGACCGTTGGAATTCGAGGAGGGTGATTATGTCTATATCAAGGTGTCTCCTATGAGAGGTGTTCATCGGTTTGGAGTACAGGGAAAATTGGCTCCCCGATATGTTGGACCTTACAAGATCTTAGAGCGATGTGGTCCTGTTGCTTATCGCATCCAGCTTCCAAATATCTTATCAGCAGTCCACAATGTTTTCCATGTTTCCCAGTTAAAGAAGTGTTTGAGAGTTCCAAAGAAGTAGTGGAGATTGAAGGGTTATCTCTCCAACCTGATCTCACATATATTGAGCACCCTATCAAGGTCTTAGATGAGAAGGAAAGAGTGACGAGAAACAAAATAATAAAGTTCTATAAAGTCCAATGGCAAAAATCATTCAGAGGAAGAAGCAACTTGGGAACAAGAAGATTATCTTTTGGAAAATTACCCACACCTTCTCCCTAATGTGCCAAGGTAATCCAAAGTAAAATGTTTAGAATATCCTATCTTTCCCACACTAGGCACACACATGAAATCTCGAGGACGAGATTTTTGTTAGGGAGGAGCTGTAACACCCTCGGTGTTACGCGCCAAATCATTTGCTAAAATAGCATCATATTAATCTGTATTGCATGCTGTGTTGTCTTAATCAAGTTTGTTGCCTTTAATGCATGTCGCGCCTAAACACTAGAAAAATGAATGTCAGTATTAAATAATTAATATTTCATGCTTAGCAAGTGGCTTAACTGAGTTTAGATAATAAATGCAGTTCAACGTTGATGTTCAACTTAAAGTATTTGCTGTAAATAAATATAAGTTTTCTATGTGTTATGCTTAAAGGAAAAGAAAAACAAAATAAAATGAAAAGCAAAACCACCCACCACACATTCACGTATTCATCCCCAAGTCACGTACACACACGCACACACGCACTGGCTACTGCAGCTTGCAATTGCAAGCATGCACACGTACATGCTCATCCAGCAACACATACGTACACATGCACTTCGAGACGCTGCCTACTTGTTGGAAGCATGCACCGCACAGCCATGCACGACAGGACACCGGACGTGCTCGGCCCGCCTTTGGCTTTTTCTGCCCTCGCGGTCGACGCGTTGTGTGCCGCTGAGCGGCATGAGGCCACGCGAGCGCTGCTCTGCCCGCTTCGCTGATCACTAGTTACGCTGCAGCTGCCGTCGCATCGCCACTGCGGCGTCCACGTTCACCGAGCTACGTAGCGGTAGCCCAGGGCAGCCCCTATCTGCTCGCCTCGCCACAGCGTCGTCCTGGCGTCCGCCCGCCGCCGTCGCGTCGTTCGTGCACAAGTGGCCGTGCTCGCCGTCGTCTTGCAAATGATGGCACTTCTGCCGCACGGGCTTTTCTCCTAAATCATCACCTGCAAGCACGCACGTGCTCATGCTTGCTGCACCAGTAGGTTCAGTACGTGGCCAAACCTGGAACTACAGCCTCAAGCACGTTGTGTACTAGAACAATTTGTCTCTCCCTGTTCTTCCCTGCCACCATGGCTTAATTACGTTCGGCAGGGAGAGGTCATCTCAAGCCTTTATCATGTCTAGTACTCAGCTATCAAATCCCTGAGCCATCCGACCTCACCTTGTTTTGAATAGCGTTCCGCCAAACCAAGAACAAGCCGAGCGTGCTTGCCGCTCCCTGATCTTTCCTGCCACCATGGCCGCTTGGACGCGCCATTAATTTCGGCAGGGAGAGATCACCTCAAGCCTCACATCCTGTACTTCGCCATCAATACAATGAGTCACCAGTACCTCTCTCACTTAACCCGTGCCGTGTCAGGCTCCATTTAATATTTGGAGTTTTCTTCATCGTCCGTCCATTTGAGGCCGAGAGCGCCGCGCCTTAAGACACCAGCCTACCCCAGTCTCAGCCTCCAATTCCATGGCACCTCCGTCTCGGCTTTAATTCACTCTCCACCTTGCGCACCCCCTGCTAAACCCCCTCGAAGCGTTGCTACGGCCGCGTCCTCCGCAGGACGTTGCCGAGCCGCTCGGTCACTCGCGGGCCAGCGTCGTGGGGTCAGCCTCCGCTTCGGCCAACACCATCTCCGAGCTGAGGTTTCCACCGTCAAAAAGCTTATTAGCTTCTTCTTTCAGTTGTGCATCAAATTTACTTGACTTCGTAGAATTTATATAAATTCGAAGATAAGTCCTAAAATCATGATTCTAATTTTGATAGACCCCAGTGTGTTTCTCTGCTTGGTGCTAGAGTAGATTAATTAGTCTAGTGCTTAATGATTTAGGTCTGCAATAAATAACAATGGGCTTCCGTAATTGTTCTGGCTCTCGATATTTAATTAATAGCATGAGTATAAAATTGATAGTTTATTAAACAGTTCCCTATACCTGGTGCTTTGGAAGTCCGTGAGTTCGTAATATGGGTAGAGTCAAAGCTTGCTTGCTGGTTGGTACATTAGTTAGCTTTAGAAGTTTTACGTATGTGCTCTCTGTAGTGGCCGTAGCTCTAAATAATTAATTTAATAAGGTGGCTAAAGTAGTACCTTACTTAGAGTATATGCTAAAGAAATAAGAAAGCTAATTATAATTGCTTGACTTGAAATGATAATACTTAGCTAAACATGTTAGTCGTTAGAGCTAGCCGGTAGCTTAGTTTATGGGTGTTTTATTTTAAGAGTTGTTTGTTGCCTTTATTTATTGCATTATTATCGCATGCATGTAGAGAACGAGTCCGCATTGCCGATCCCGACGACGCCGAGTACGAGGAGGTGATCGAGGAGTACGTGGAGGAGTTTCCCGGACCGGAGGCGCCCCGTGAGTCTCGGGAGTTCCGTGAGCCGTGGGTGATCGACTCACCGACCCGCCTGCCCAAGGCAAGCCCCGGTTCATAACCCCTACTATTCTGCACTTTATAATATATATGTTGCATTAAGTTTTGAGGAGTTGGATGAAACCCACTTGCATATATATCCTTATCCTATGAGTCTTACTAGCATGACAGATCGTGTAGATTGCTATGCTACTGTGTTCCCAGAGAAGTCGAAAGTGATTGCCCTGTCACGCGAGAGATAGGATTATTATTAATACTATCATGTTACTATCATATGGATTATATATGGATAATAAATGGAGATCGGGCGGGACGGTATCATGGACCATGGATGGGCGTTGGGTTTGTTGGGCAACAGAGCGAGGCTCGTTGCATTTTTGTCCCGCCTGTGTCGATTAAGGACCGATCGTTGCTAAGGGTTGAAGGTCAAGTCACGATCTCCTTATCCCGAACACATACTTGTGTATGGGCGCCGGAAGGCTTGCTCTCTCTTGTCTTGGGTTCCGGCTTCATCCGGACCGATCGTATAGGGTGGTGCATTCATATGTTTTCTTTTTTGGGTTGGAGGTCCTTGCACCGCATTACGGCCGAAAGCCGGGAATGTCGGGGGGCTTGGAGTCCCGTTTGACGGGATCCGAGCCCAGGCGGTGAGAAAGCAAATTGTTCTTTGTCCGTGTCTAGGATGCAGATGAGGAGTGTGTCTCGGGTACCCACCTGGGCAAATTGATTCGCGAATCGCCGTTCAATGAACGGTACGGCGAGGGCTTTATTCTCCGCATCGTAGTAAGAAATGGAAGTTGGAAAAGAGGTTAAAGATGTATCCGATTGCTTACCACATGCTTGCAAATAGACAGGTGCTTACATAGTATGATTAGCTATTGAACTAAAATACGGCTAATAACTTATGCTTAGTAATGCTTTTCGCAAATAAACTAAACCAGTAAGCCATATAGCCTACTCATATCCTTGAGAGTCGGGATATATATAATTCCCCATCGGGTAAGTCTTGCGAGTACATTGTGTACTCGGGGTTTATTTCCCCCGTTGCGTGTTCAGCTTGAGGAGTACTTTTTGTGGAGGATTCATCTGGTGGGCACGACGGAATCCTTGTATCACGTTCCGCTAGAAGTTTATTTCGGTTCCGCTGTTTTAAATTCCGCACTCGAACTCGGGTTTTGTAATGAATAAATTTTTAAGACTCTTATTGTATGAAATGAATTAAGTGATGTAAGTTCCGTACTCGATTGTATCCTGGTTAAATTTGTGGTTTATCGAGTTCTCCCGTTGGGGGTGTGCTCGACAGAATCGATTAAATTAGTGCGCTCCCTTGAGTACTTAGTGTCTAATGGAAGACAAGTACTCTTGTGAGGATATTAATTTAGGCGGTTCCGCCACAGGGTGAGAGGAGTCCGTTTTTGCGATTGGCTTCGTCGGAGGGATCCCCGCCGGCGAGAGCAAACGCCGGCAGCGCCGCCGTCTCTGTCCGCCCGAAGGAAGGAGGAAGGGGGAGGAGTGAGGCTGACCTTCCGGCCCGCCCCGTCGGTGAGCCGAGAGGGGGAAAGGGAGGCGGGCGGGCCACGCCATGGGCTGGGCTGCGTGCTGCGCTGCGCAGGTGAGCAGGCCGGGCTGCACTGGGCTGCACAGTGAGCCCGGAAAAGAAAGGAATTGTTTTTCTTTTTCCAAATCCAATTTATAAAGCTGGTTTTCACCTTTTTGTTACAATTTTATTTGGGCAAGTAAAAATGTGCAAAAATATGTGTGTGATCTCTGAAGAATGATCTTTGCAGGAAAAATACTAACTTTGTTTTTCCAATAAATTTGATCTATGCAATAAATTGCTCTTTTAATTAATAAATGCAACTTCAATGATTTTTAATAATTAAAATATAAGTCCAAAAATTATGAATTTTATTTTATGTGCTAATTAGATGATAATGATCTTAATTATGAAGTTTGATTAGGTTTTGACTAATTTTTGTATTATGCTTAATTAACCCTTAATTAATTGATGTTTAATTAGTTAAATCTTTGATTAATTAGGGTTTAATTAATCCCCAATTAGCAAGTTAATTAGTGGCTTTCAACGACTGTAAAAATGGTCAATAAATTAGTAATCACCCTTAATCACTGTTAGTGTTGCTTGATTTTGGGATTGAGTGATGACCCTAGGTCATTAACCCTAATGACCTTCGGCATTTTATGTTGATTGCGTATCGTTAGTCCGTCGTTGTCGACGCTTAGTCATACCTTCTTAGTGCAACTATACCGTGAAGGAAAGTTGTACTCAAGATCGGTTAACAATCGTTGTATCATTATCGCATGCTCTTTTTATTACCGCATCGTAATCATGCATCTCAATCGTAGCCGTGCCGTCGAAGAAGGTGTTCTGGGCGTGAAGAGGTTGGTCCCGATCTCAACAAAGTGTCATCACTGCTCCTAACTTCGTCGAGCCCCAAGGCAAGCCCCGGATGCATTCAAACCCGCCCTTGTATTTCGAAAGTTTTATGATTTTATGTTCCAGATATGATGCATTAGGTGTTAGGAGTTGTGTGATACCCTACTTTGGTGCATTTACCGTACCTTTGATATATTACCCCCAGTATACCTGTTTTGATTTCGAAATACTTAGTACACGCTTAGCCTTGCTACTAGTGTAGGGTTTTGATAAACTGTTTTCAAAAGTGTGAGAACTATACTCCCCGAAGGGAATTTATTTAAAACCTCGATGTTGCTTGTCGCCTATCCTTGTTCCGACGGGGTCAAGGATACACCACAAGAACATGATGATGAGTAACTCGAGACGTCGGTGGAGTGACTTGCATCAGGAAGGGCTAGTGCCCCCGTGTAGTGTCGCCCACTTGTGTCGGTTAAGGACCGTCCGTTGTTTGGCCCCCGGGATCATGAGGTTATTGGATAGTACTAGTCGCATGCTAATGGCGGTAAGCTCCCTTGTATGATCCATGCGAGAACGGACAAACCGCACGGAAGTAGCGGGTACCCATACTACGGGTATACCCGCCGACGGTTGTGACCGACGGCGTAGGGAAGGTGGTGTACTGTACTCTCGTGGCTAGGACCCGCTCTGGTCCGGAGAAATGCAAGCGTGAGTTGATGTATGTGAGATGTTCGGTCCTCGCATACATCGTGTGGCTAGGAAGCCCCCAAATGGGTATATAAAGCTTATTCGAATCGCCGTGGTGCTCCACGATATGGGAGCCGTGATCCGAGTCCCCGCATCGTAGTAATCATGAAAGTTGATGATGGAAAGTTTTGAATCCGGTACATGGTTGACAAGTGATTGATGTAGTAAAGTAAGGACTGGCTTAGTCTCTTTTGCAAATGTGTCATTTGATCTTGCTAAAGCCTTACCTTGATTCCATTAGCCAGATCCCCGAGTCTTCTCCCCAATTTTTGGTCGGGTAAGTCTTGCGGAGTACTTTTTGTACTCAGGGTTTGTTCAACCCCTGTTGCAGGTGAACCGTGTGAACAAGTATGCTACGGCCCTTGTTGCATGACGGTGATCGAGGAAGTGACTGACGAGGAATAGATTGTGTGGCCCGTGGGCAGGGCGCTTTTGTTGTGTGTTTGTAATAAAGTTATATAAGGATACTTCCGCTGTCTTGTAATAATGCTACTCTGGTTTGTATAAGTTTGATAAAAGTTTTGTAAATTAAGTTATTGTAAGTCTTCCGCTACTCTGGTATTTTGTATAAAAACTGTTGTAATACTGTGATGTCTCTGTAAGTATCGATCCTGGAGGAATTGTGGTTTATCGGGGGTTCACCCGACGGAACATTCTAGGTTATATGGTGTACAAGTATGGTCGATGAGGTCTTTAGGACAATGTCGTGCTTGTGGGTCATATAATTTAGAAGGTTCTCGCCACGATCGGGGGGGACGACAGGCGCGTTTCCAGCAACGCGGACGACATCTAGGAAGCCGTCAGCCGTAGCCCAGTAGTCCTCAAAACGGAAGCGTGGCCGTGCCCAGGGCTCGGAGCAGAGGAGCAGCAGTAGCGGCGCATGATCCGACGAGTCAGATGAGAGGCAGCGCAGGTGGTGGCAACTGTATTGCTCGATCCAGTCGATAGACGCGAACGCGCGGTCAAGCCTCTCCAGGGTTGGGTTATCCCGGTTGTTTGACCAGGTGAAGCGTCTGCCCGAGAGGTGCAGTTCGTCTAACTGTAGTGCATCGAGGGCGCGTCTGAAGTTGCGCATGAGGCCGGGGTGCAGCCTACCGTTGTTCTTGTCGCTGGCCTGATAAATCAGGTTGAAGTCGCCACAGAGGAGTCACGGGCCCTGAATGGAAGCGCGGGTGTCAAGGAGCTCCCGCAAGAACTCAGCTTTGCTACCGTCTTCCGTTGGCCCGTACACGTTCGTCAGCCACCACGGCAAGCCGGGACCGTTCAGCGGTGTGAGGCGCATGGTGATCGAGAAACGACGGACAGCGGGGTCCGAAGCGCCCCACAGATCACGGTGCCAGGCGACCAGGGCGCTACCAGCATGGCCGGCAAGCAAATATAGTCGAAATCGATCCCCATTAGCTCAATGTTCATTGTTACAGACATGTTAGCGACCTTGGACTCCTGGAGGCAAACCACAGAGGCGCGTTGCTGCTCGACAATGTCCCTTACGACACTGCGCCGGGCGCAGCTGCTTAGGCCGCGGGCGTTCCATATCAGAAGGTGGTTGGCACTCATGATGAGGCGAAGGTGTGCGACATGAGGGACGAACCCGGTCAACAGACCAGTTCGCCAGCACCGGCTCTGCGCGGGCGGCGCTGGGGGAAGAGCTCACGTAAAGCTTCGCGCTTGGAGGAGGAGATCGGTTCAGCGAATGTCACGTGGAATCTTGCTACAATCGTCGCGTCAGGGGTTTCGTTGCCTTGCGCTGGCCTGTGCTCCCATTTGTGCACCAGCACCCTTTTCGCCTGTCGCTCCGGGTTGGTGTCACGGAAGGCCGCCTTGGCCGCGAGCCGGTCGCTGCGGCGCGGCACGGTGGCGGTGTGCACATGGTAGCGGGCGTACTGCCGTGGTGGCGTGTGCAGGAGGGAGCCCTAGAGAGGCAGCATGACGTTGTTGATGAAGGTGGCTCGGCGTCGCGCCGCCGCCCACCGTGTCTCCGTGTCGCACGCAGCTGGCGGCGGCGGGGCGAAGCGTGGGGTATAGCGGGCGTCACCGGTGGGTGGCCACGGGCTCCGGAGCAGGAGCGGTGCCGAGCAAGGCCACAGAGGCCAGCGTGTGGCCACCGGCGGACAGCGGCGAAGAGGGGGGGCGCCACAGGTTCCGTGGCGGGGGGTGGTGCAGCTCGCTATCTCGGTGGCCAGTGCCAGGCCAGCAGGGGGTGCCGCGTCAGCAACAGCGAGCGTGCAGGCGACCGGAGTGGGGCGGTCAAGGCCCACGGAGGGGACCTCATGGGCTTCCAAGCAGCGGTCAAGCGACGGCCCTAGTGCCAAGGGGAACGAGGCCTCGGGGCACCCAAGCACTGGCACGGCGAGTGGGGCGCGGGGCAGGGTCAGCTCTGGGACGTTGAGCATTGGGTCCCATGCTGGTGCCGAGGTGACAGGCACGACGAGCTGCAGGGTGTCGACATCCTGTGTCGGGGTAGCGCCAGCGCCCTTTTTAGAGACAGGCGGCAAGGCAGCCTCAATCAACATAGGGTCCAAGCTCCATTCCGGCCTCGCCAGAGGGCGAAAGAGACAGGACGACGGGTCAGCGCTGCAGCCACGTGAATGCACAGGAGCTCGTGACGTGGGGGCCCACCTTCCGTACCCAGCAGCACCGACGGGTACGGGACGAGGGGGCCGTTGGGCGACGACGATGGCGACAGGGTTCCCCGTAGAGCGGGGTCGGAAGGCGGAGCCGTTGCCCCGGCCAAGTGAGGGCCCCCGATCAGGCCGGAGCGGCGGAACGTCGGTGGCCGTAGTGAGGGGCGACGGGTGAAGCTAGGCCAGGGGTTGTCGCGCCCGGCTCTACCATCTCCCTCGTCAGGGAACTCGTCATCCGAGGAAGAGGGAGACTCCAGCGCGTCCCAGTCCTGGAACTCAAGGACGCGCATGGTGGCGAGGTAGCGCAGCAACGGCAAGCTTGAGTGAATGATCTCGTGCTCACGGAGGAACAGGGCGTCGTGCGAGAAGGGCAAGGCGAGCACCCGCTGCGTGCAGGACTATGATCTTATTATGTGTTTACCAACTTATATATAAGAATGAATTTACAGTGACAAATTTATCTGGTGCCAGCAGCCTGTTTTTGGCAACTAACAGAATTTGCTGGGTTCTCGGCATATGGGGCAAGTGGAACTGGAAGACCGCCAGCTGATTTTTTGACACAGATGAGAAAGTAGGCTTTCAGGCAATCCCCAGACAAGTTTATGCGTTAGCTATGGCTAGACTACTAGAGGCAAGAGGCCTCGGAGATAAGTTCAATTCTGATGTGATAAAGTTACTTCTATGTTCCTTGCTAGGCAGACCTGAGTTGCAGGCAGAGCCATCAGAGCTCAGAGATTGAGGCCTTTTGCTTGCAAGAAGTGTGGAACCCTTGCTTCTACGCGGATTTGTTGCAGATGCGGGTGCCCTGGATGAGGCCCTCGCTTCGCTCCATCTATTGATGATGGAGGCTACGGTTTGGGCACCTTATTGTACGTTCTCTCTTCTTTTGCAAAACACAGTAGATGCCCCCACAGCATCGGCGGTTGGTCTTGGATTCCTGCGGGTTTCTCTTTCACTCCAGGGCTACCAACTTGCATTGCCAAGCTCAGGCCCCGTGGCTGCATGAAATGAAAAGAGGCCGTGGTAAAGGCCCTTGCTTCAACGTGATTCCTCCTCCAGCTTTGTCAATACAATTCCCGGCCTCTTTCCCATATTCCCTGTCACGAGCCCGCCCGCCCGCGCAGCTAGCCACACCAAGAGCAAGCGGCACCTTGCTGCAATTTGCAAAGACATGGAGAAAGGGATCGAGAGAAACAAAAGCATATGATACCCAAACACTTAAACAAGTAACAGCCGAATGTATTCACGCAATCTTTCGCCAAATATATCTATAAATATTTTTATTTTATTATAAGAATGAACGGAACAAAGAAAAAAGGGAGAGCAGCTAGCAAAAGTTACGGCCTTGGTCGACGAGCTTGTTAATTCCACTCCCCTTACGTTGCCTTGCATGCTCTACGGCGGCATCAATCAATCAAACAACTAATGCCCGGGCGAAAGAAAGGGAATAGAATATATCCTCGGTGGTCTCGATCGGTTTCTTCTTATGTTCATCGACCGGCCGGCCGGTCATCTTTGCTGACAACTCATCGGTGCCCATGCTTAGGGAATCATGTACTCAGCAGCTATTTGGAAACGGAACATATGCAGCGCACACCTTCAATCCAATTCAATTCCTCAACAGTGAAGTACAGGCATGGTATAGGATACCATATATATTGATCGATCACTTGGATCAGGGTCAGGGGCCGGCCGGCCTCGTTGCTTATCGTAGCATTATAGTAGTAGTATAGTATATATATATATATATATATATAAGTGCTGCCCGTACCCTGGTGGTGGCTATATATATCACTTGGTTATTAGTCGCAACGATTATTCCCTTACCGACTTATTCCAAGCTAGTAGAGAGCAGATGCATCTATCCGGGTTCCCTTGTCAAGCTTTTCCCCAGTACTTGAATTGAATGCAGTAATGCAATCACCTGGTGGTGTGGGTTATGCACGTGTCGCCTCCGCAACTTGTTCACACAATCACCACCTGAAGCAACAGTATCTGTATATACAAGTGAGCACACACCGCGTCATAGGGCTCACCTTCATAAGTGAAGCAATATTTTTAGCTTCAATTCTATAAAGCAGCTTCACAAGTGAAACCGAAGTTATTCTAAAAAAATATTTAGTAAAACAATTTCTTTGGAAAGATAGCAATTTCACCTTGAAAACTATGCATGAAGCTAAAAACAACTTTTGGAGAGAAGTTGTTTCATCTGAGTCTGTTTGGTAGGGGAATTAAAAAAAAAAAACTTTCCGACGCTGACCAAAAGCCATACCAAACAGGCCCAAGTAAAAAAAAACAATTGTGCAACCAAATATTTTAGGACCTGCTTGGTTCACTTCTAAATTTTGTTATGCCAAAGATTTGGCAAGCTAAAAGTTGGACACAAAACTTGTCATAGATTTGGCAACCCAAATATGAGAATTTGACAAGTTTTAGTAGCCAACTAAATGCTAGTCATAGATTTTGAATGCTAGTCAAAATCAGGCTCTTAGTTACTCCAGATTGTAAGTCTGTTTTAGTTTTTCCAAGTTTGAAAAAAAAAAAAGTAGCAACTAAAATATCAAATAAATGCAAAATATATTTGATGGTGCTTGTAATTAATCTTATTTGATATCGTAGATTCTGTTAAGGATTTCTATAAATTTAGTTAAAATTAGAGAAAAAGAATTTCTATAAATTTAGTTAAAATTAGAGACGTTTAACTTATAACAAAGCTAAAACAATTTATAATTAAAAATGGAATCAACAAGTACCTACAAAATGAGTCCAACAAATGACAAAAAAGAACTCTAAAAAACAAAAGAACAAGGAAGCAAAATTAAATAGTAATAAAACAGCCCACCTTTTACTCTTATCAGGATAGGAACCGGTCACTCTGCTGCGAGAAACATCAGAGCCTAGAGATGCTGCAGCTGCAACCAACCCTTTTCCTTTTTCTTCTTCATTCACATGCGTGCCCTGGCCAAGGAGACTAGAAATTACGCTGATGCAATCATGCGTGCTCACGACGTATGCATCATAACTAGATAGCTATGTGGGACACACGACCATCTGGAAGGCAAAGGCCAAAGGCCAAAGGACAGAGGCCATGCAGTTACTCATGTAAGAAGAAGCATCTCTGCATCACTGCACGGAGGACAAATCATGGTCAGAACAAGTGCAAGCATAAAGCAAAAGAAGCAGGATACAGGGCAATCCAAGAACCAGGGCTCCATTTTAAGCTCGCTTTGTATGCCCTATGTACAACAGTGAAGTTACGGCACCGGCTTCAAAGTTCACACGGATACAGCCTACGACATTTGCCTTACCATCCCTTTGGCCTGGCTGCCTAGTAGCTAAGCTAAACAGGTGCCAAACTTACCAAAGGAGACAAAGGGGAATTCTGTGCTTATTCCGTTATTCCATTCGTTGCCTTTGTGCAGTCCCAAGAAGGCATCAACGAGCTATACAATGGCCACCTTCGCTTTATCTCTATGCAAAGCTTTGTGCAATTCTTCTTCCGGATGCCTGCAGTCAAAAGAAGGAAGTTTCAAACTTTGTCCACATAACCGATATTCTTAGGCCGCCGTACCGTCTCCCTCCCTTGCTTCTGAACGCATACAACCCAACAGTGCCGTGCAGGATGAAACAATATTACTCATGTGATTACAGACCGCAATGGATCCTAACAACAGCTGATCGACCGCCATGTTGCCCGCCCTTTCATTTCACCAAACTGGAGGTCAGAAACTCAGTGGAGACTGGAATTGGTTCTCAAACTAAGATATCATTGAGGAATCTGAGAGAGGAGGCTGGCAAGTTCTACGACATCAGATTGCAGACCACAGCCCCCAAAAGGTCCTCATGAGAATATGGTGCTCCATTCCCTCTAGTTTTTCAAAAGAAAAAGAAATGAAAAGAAAAGAGGGGAAAAGATTGTGCTTCGCTTTCGCCTTCTCATGTGGCAAGTAATTTCAACCAAAAGATAGTACAAGTGTTTACGATCAGAACACAATGCAAGAGCAAGAGAGGGTTGCTGGAATTGACAAAGAAAAAGACTGGTGGGGATAGGGTCCACCGGTACCCCAGGGGAATAAGGATAATATCTCTTTTCAGTTGCTGCAAAGATTGGGCAGTCAGGGTTGAGTGCTTCTTCAGATGATTCGACATTCTCCCTCTGCCTTATAAGACGGGACTCTGCGTAAGATCTCGGCAAGAAGAGAGGAGAGGAGAGGACAGGAGGTAGGTAGTTTAGTTTGAGAAGCCAAAGGTTGTCTCACTCCCAGAAGACCACACAACAACTCTTTGGTTACTAGAAATAGAGGCACTGAGGCTGAACACCGGTAAAGCTGCCAAGGATCTCAGCAGTCAGGAATGTGCAGCCTGCAAGCAGACATTTCAGTACATAACAGGAACTGAACAGGTGAGATGTGCTTCTACTCTTTTGTTCACTTGACTGAAGGAAGGCATCACCTAGGATGTATTCCGAGTAAGAAACGTACTGACATGGAGTTCTTGGTGACAGATGTATCATCAGCAACAGCTCCACAACCATAACCAGCACCTGTCCTCAAGGCCGGGTTTACCTCCTGAGAAGCAGTTTCTCCTACAAGGAGGAGGAGATGCAGGGCTCGTCCTGTCCACCGATGCTAAGCCTCGGTTGAAATGGACACCCGAGCTGCATGAACGTTTTGTGGAGGCAGTACATCAGCTAGGAGGGCCAGACAGTGAGTATACAAGTGATCAAAACATTTGTCTGTCACTCATACATGGCACTTGGTAGAAAGCTTGAAACACAATGGTGGTAGTGGATTACCTTCTAAACTCTGCATGCGAAACTCTTGCAGAAGCTACGCCAAAAACAATCATGAGGCTCATGGGGATCCCTGGACTCACTTTGTACCATCTTAAGAGCCATCTCCAGGTACATCTTGATTTCTCAGCTACTGCTGTATGACATAAAAATGGCTTGCCGTCACCAACTCACCATCACAAACTAAGGTAGATGCTTTTCTGTTTGTCTCATAGAAATACAGACTCAGCAAGAATCTCCAGGCCCAAGCTAATGCTGTCAACGCAAAGAATGGTAGGCTACTACATGCTTCTTAAAGCTGAAGTAACTAAAATCCCAACCGTCCAATGGGTGAGATACTAAACTTGCCTTTGTTTCGCAACGTTAGGCTGCAGGACAGGAACAGAAAACCCATGCGAAGGGAGTGTATCACCACCACCACACTTGAACCTAGAGCCCCAGATAAACAGGTGAGATGCGAGTAATAAAATTTGTTAATTGCAAACATTCTTCACCAACTTCAGAAGATGACATAATTCAGAAATATACCAGGTCAATGCACATAAGTGAAGCCCTCCAGATGCAGATCGAAGTTCAGAGACGGCTTCATGAGCAGCTAGAGGTATACAATCAACTCTGTAATTTAATTAAAATCTATTGCATACCTTGCCTATCTCAGCGTCTCCATGATATAAACATATGGAAGTTGCTATATTCTGAGTTGCCTGAATTTTCAGGCAAACAACTAATACAATTAAAAGGACCAGGCAATTCATATATTTTCTATAGTTATTAAAGAACAGCAAAATTGTATGTCGTCTGAACAATAACAAAAAACTAGGCACCTAAAATATAGAATTGTGACATGTAAGCAATGCAAAAAAGCATACCTGTGTAGCGTCAGGAACATTAATAGCGAGTTCATTAACCTTGGTAGCTAGGGCAGTTGCGATAAGCTTTGCTGGCTCCTCGCCACCTTAGCGGATCGTTTGTGTAACTTTCCTTTCTCTCTTAATGAAAAATGGGTTCACCCCGATCGTAAAAAAAAACAAGCAATTGCTTCCGATCGTGTAAAATTAAAACTGCAGGGGGAAATAAAAAGTGAGAATACTTTGTAAAAATATTTCCATGTCAAAACCTTTAACTAACATAATACTACTCTTTCATCCCAGGGGGGGAAAACTCATAGATTTAGTCAGTCAAACTATCATAAGTTTGGCCGATTCCATAGACAGAAATAGCAACATTTATGACACAATTATACTATGAAACTATATTAGCTAGAGGGCTTAACAAGAAATGCTACTCGCAAAAGAGAGCATCAGAGGCTAGAGGCCTAGAGCCCCATGGGCGTCGAATTCTCATCAGCCAAGCACAGAAATGGCAATGCCAAAAAGAAAGCAGAAGGGCATGACAACCCCTCTGGTCGGATCGCGACATCGACGCCTCCACAGAGTTCTGTGAGCTGGCCACCGGCGAGAGGCGGCGCCGGTGGCCGGAGTTGGAGCCATCTGCCCTGGACTGCCATTCCGAGTACGTTTCAGATTAACCAGCAAATGGGGTATTGCCCATTCCAGAGGGAGGAACGGACGCACCGTCATTTCGGCCCATAAGTGGATCGCGGTGGCCCACCAGCTTCTGATTCGAAGCCCACTTTGCCTTGTGTGCGCCTGCACAGCTCAGCTGGGCTCCGGCCCTCGCCTCCACTTTCAACCCATTTACATTTTTCATTTTCCATTGATGGCGCAGGTTCAGAGACACCTGCAGTTGCGGATTGAAGCGCAGGGCAAGTACCTGCAGTCCGTGCTGGAGAAGGCGCAGGAGGCGCTGGCCAAGCAGAGCGGCGTCCACCTCGACGGCAGCGCTGCCGAGACGAAGACGCATCTGTCGGATCTCATCTCGAGAGCCACGGCGACGAGGCGCGTCCAGGTCCAGCAGGAGCATCTCCACCAGCACCGGCGCCACCTCGGCGGCGATGGGTCGGTGGACAGCTGCCTGACCGCATGCGAGGGGTCCCAGTGCCGGAGGGAGAGGGAGAGGGACCAGGACCTGCTGTCCATCGGCCTCTCGTCTGCTGCACCGCCTCCCACTCCCAGCGGAGGCTACAGCGACAGAGGCGGCGCCACCGCCAGCACCATCTGCGAGGAGTTCCGGTTTCTTGACGAGCCCGGCAGGAGAGGAGGAAGGCCCTCGGATGACCATGACCAGCAGGAGCTGGACCTCAGCATCAACGGCAGGAGCAATCCACCAAAGCCTCGCGACAGCCAAAGGATCGACCTGAACGGGTCGAGCTGGAACTGATGATCGTCGTTTAGCAATGATCGAGCTGCAGACAGACATGTCTTCTTTCCTCATAGCTTAGATGCAGTAGTGAGAATGGCCAGAGTCACTGATGCGCTGAGCTTGCATTTCTATGGCCTGCAGCCATTTGTAGTAAGATCTGGGGTACTAGCACCGACAGCCTGCGCGTTGTCGTCCATGCATATCCGGCATGGATCCATGCATGGTGCAGCGAATAACTAAGCAGTGACTGACTGATGATGATGGATTGGCGGTGAAATTCAGTTTCTATGCATGAGGGCATGCGAGAAAGAGAACCCAGATGTTCTCCTCTGCTGTCTGATTAGTTAACTCTGTTGTAGATCTATGTGTATGATATATATATATGCTACGTAGTGCATTTTCTTTTTTCCTTTTTTTGGTCATATTCGCCTCCAGATATTTTTGCTTCAGCTTATGCCTTCACCTGTTGGTGGAAGCATGAATGTGTGAATTTCTAAAACAGCCACATTTTATATTTCCTCCATCTCCCTCCATCCCAAAAAGATGTAACTATAAGTTTAGATTGGGTCTAGACTTATAAGTCTAAACAAATCTATTATAAAAGTATATTCCATGATTAATCTATTGATACTAATTTAATATAATTAATGTTAGCATTTTTTATAGATTTGGTCAGACTTAAAACTTTTTGACTTGTGTAAAAAAAGGAGACAATTGTATTTTTCTTTTATTAAGATTCACCAGCAGATTTCAGCACTAGCAGAGGATTGGAAAAGGAAGCGTGACGGGCTGTCGCCGCAGCTGCAGCTCCTCAGGTTGGGACTGAGATTCAGTGACTTGCCTTCAGAGAAGTAGTGACACCTGAGGCAAGTCTCTCTGGCCGTGAACAGCGACACCTGATCTTGTAACAGGAATGGTAGTGAACAGTAGTGTCACCTGGTTCAGAGTTCAAACTTTAGATAGAACTAGTATACTGCCCGTGCTAACGCTACGGTGTCATTAGGTATTCTGCAAATTAGAACTAAAATATCATTATGGAAAAAAATCCTAACAATATTGCTTCCTCTTCACCAGATGTAGCAGCTTACCTTGATTCTTTCTTTCTGCTCCTGCAGCACAAATATGCAACACTTCCTACTCTCGACCTAGCCCAATTTGATCACATGGAGCAGCGGTGAAGCTAAGAACAGAAGATAAATCTGCATCTTGCCTTCAACCTAGCAAATGGACAAATATGCTATACAGAGAAAGATAAACAACACGAATGTGGTACAACAAGAAGACCACAAATATTAGACCGGAAGAAAATAGGAAACAGACAGGATGATAAGAGATGAATCTTTCTCTGTACAGGAAAGGAAACACGCCACAGACGCCAAATCCATGGCTCACAATGACAAATAGGAAACATATGAGTAAATTCATAATTCTCTAGTGATCTTTGCATTGTTAGAAAATACATATATTTCCAGTGATAGCAATGAAATATCAACACTTTTGGAGGCCTTTGCAGAAAGTAACAAGTGTAGTTGAGAGAATTAGAAGGAAGCAATCATCAGTTGGGTATATTCCTGCCTTTTTTGTGCAGCAACCATGCTTCAGGATCCAGCTAGAAGCAAGTGGGGGTAAACCTCAAGCGAAGCGTCAATTCTATGCGCTCGCGAAGCATCAAGTGAAAACATATCAGGGCCAGCATGGTGGCATTATCCTTGTCAGCCTAACTCTTCTACTTGGTTTCATCAATTGCTAGCACGCGATTAAAATCTTGTTGTCATTGAACCATGGGTGCTTCCCGAGGAAACTGAACAACAACGAAACAATAAACCATCTGAATATTAGTTCTTGACTTCCCATCATGTAGCCGAAACATTTTTCACTCAGCAAAAGTAATGCAATCTCTATGCTAACCATATGCCAAATAAATTTATGGACGATTGCATATAATCGCATCAGTTAGCTATTTCAGCAATGGATAAAAAAAAGATGGAACATATGAAATAGAAGTTCATGTTTGGTCACATTTAGGAAAAAATGGAACAATAACTTGAACAGTAAAAAGTTCTGAATTCCAAAGGGAAAAAATTTAGACTAAATTCCCGAGAGAAAAAAGTAGAGAATTAGAGCAAACCAGGATTGTTTTCCCTTTCCACCAAGCCGTATAGATCTTCTAATTATTATATTAATCGAAATTGCATCCTGCAGGAACTGACTAACCTCTGCTCGTACTGCATACGTAATAGTTGGTCAGAATTAAAAAAAAAGCCCTTACTTGATGCAGCATGAAGGGCGAATTCCCGATCACGGTGTGGGTTGCCTTGGTCGGTCCTCGACGGCGATCATCGCCGCGATCGCGCATCCGCCTCGATCAACGGCTTGCGCAGGCAGGCGATCACGAAGCAGGAGATCAGTGTCGTCCTCGTCCTCGGTCCTGGCGGTTCCTCGGTTCTCGTCGTTCCTGGCGTCCGCGATCCTCGCGGCGCAGCAGGGCATGCAAGGATCTACGCGACGTTGAGCAAGGCGTCCGCAATCCTGCCAGAGTGGCGGCGCAGCAGGGCAGCGCGGAGCCGCCGCGGGCGATATGCAGCAGGGCACCGCTGGGTGATCGCATGATTTGCGCGTGCTGCGCCGCGATGGTTGCGTGGGCGGGAGGGTGAAAGAGGAGGAGGAGGAGGTGTGACACTTTTGATCTGGGTCGTCGGATATGTATGAGTAAGGAGAGAGAATGATTCAAATTGAATCTAGGCTGTCCATTTTAATTGTGTCATTTTTCTGGGTACAATAGATTGGGTGGATCAAGATGGGACTCCTCAGCGGGGGATGTTTTTCGCGTGTGAACGTAGGAAAGAAAATTCGGTGCATTAGTAGGTTGATAAAATAGATTGGGTGGATATCTACTGTTTCGTAGAGTCTGAGTCGAGTCCATCTAGGTTTAGGGTTTGCTCGCCGCCGATGTTCGGGCGGCGGAGTTAGGTTTTGCCGGAGGAGTGCGGCTCCTTTGCGGCTTGTTTTTCCCCTGGTGACGCCGGGCGATGCGGAAGCGGCGGGCGGCGCAATGAATAATTTCTTCCAAAGATCTTCCGTTCTCCGATGGCGATCTACTCCGACGCCAACGGAGAGGCCGGGGAGACCTGTCCAGGAGTCGAGGGTCGGCGCATCGTTGTCTTCTTCAGGTGATGATGGTGTTGACTCTGTTAATCTCGAGGAAGATGTTCTTCGGTGAAAATCTGAGCTTTGCTCGGGTTGCCGGCGATGGAATCGAAGGATGCGTCGTGGATGCGGGAGTTGGCCGATGCGTCTGGGAGGCAGTGTCGGCTGATTCGCCTAGAAGTAAGTCCTTCTCTGCGACCTCCACCTTGTGGAGTTTGGCTCTGGTGCCCGACGACGATTGGAAAGCGACTTCGATGGCGGTGACGAATGGACCTCTGAAGGTTTCGAGGAAGACGAACAGAAGTTTTAAACTTCTTTGTAATTTTCCTTTTCTTTGGAGTCCTGTTTGTAAAAGTGCCGGTGTAATGCGCTAAGATCAATATATGTTCCTTCTAAAAAAAAAATAGATTGGGTAGATCAAGATGGAACTCCTCAGCGAGGGATGTTTTTCGCGTGTGAACGTAAGAAAGAAAATTCGGTGCATTAGTAGGTTGATGATGAATATCCAGAGTAAGTCTCTTTGGCAGGGCTTGGTCTTCTTCCAAAGAAAAATGTTGAAGCCAGAAAGAGCCATGTTTTTGTTCCTGGATTTCTGGTCAAAATAGCTTTTGATTCACCTTTTTTTTTTTTTTTTTTTGCTTGATTTCAGGTTCAGAAGCCATTCTCGTGTCTCCACGTTTTGAAGGACTTTTGATTAAAACCAGTAAAGGGTCATAATAAAAATCTTTTCAAAGAAACCCTAAGTACAGTTGATCAGTACTTACTGATGGCTACCACCTCTGTGTATCTTGTACTGAGATGGGTCATCTTGGCTGTGCTCAAATCTAACTACTCCCACTAACAGTGGATTAGTGTATTTCACGCAGGCAGGAGTACAAACTCCAAGAAAAGTTACGGGCATGAACCATGGCCACTTTGCAAACATGGAAATTCTATATTCGAGATATGGAAAGCAGTACACTGTATGTGACCACTTTTTTTGCTCTCTTTGGAATGGTCTAGATCCTCTGGCTCTCGGTTTCAGGAATGGACAAAGCTCGCAGCGGCTGCACACGAATCCATGCTGCAACTTGCAATTTTCCAAATCCGTGCTGCTGCCTTGCCCAGCTAGCTGTTGGCCCACCAGTCAGTACGCTATTCCTGGCCGGGCAAACAGAAACAGATGAAAATATCCAGCTCGCTGCCACTGCAGCATGCATCTTGTTGTTTGTGGTGGAATTGTTTTGTTTGTCCGTGGCCATCTTTCCCCCACTAGTCGCTTTCTCATCACCAGTATTTCCCTCCTTTTTTCTTTTGGGTAGTAGTGAATACTTTGCAATGCATCAAATCAAATATAATTACTATTTTGTGCAAACATGAGGTCGAAGCTTGATATTTCAACAGCATCCTTTTCTTCTCCTTTCTACGTAGAACAATTAATTAATTGTTCTATGCTTGGTAACATTTCATCCACTGGTCTCTTTCTCACCCTTCTCATTCCAGGTATCCTTCCCTGACACTTACAGCATAACTGTTCTATTGAATTGAGACTAGGTGTGACGGCAATAATAAAATGACATTCTTGCAAACAACATCTATGAAACTTTATATGAAGAATGGCTAAATTGCTAGGTCTTAAAATTGATGAAGTCACCGCAACCATTCCATTGTCGGAAATGTCGTCTACCGCTAAAAAAATATTGTTGTTAAATGCCAAATTTAATCTAGAAAGTTGGAAGCATCCATGTCAAGTTCAATACTTAGGTTCCATCATAAATAATCTAGCTAGCTGAACTGGCTGTCTGGCTCTAATAAGTAATAAGACACAAGTAAAAAATACTGCTCCTATTTTTTTTTTAAAAAGCTTCTTTTAATTACCCCACCTGATTTATTGAATTATGGATCAAGTTTCATGATTACGATGGAGATTTAAAACGGTAGGGGGAATGGTTGTCTCGGAACTATGAGAATGGAAATGAGACAGGCTGGGAAAGGGCCCTGATTATTACACTCCTATCCAAATTTCGTTTGAGTTTTGCTATGCAAGTTTCTTTTGGCTTCAAGTGGCAACTATTTTTAATTATAAAATAGTGGTGGGCACTATATTATTGCCTCGGAAAAAAATTCTTATCTAAGACGAAAAGTGTATAAGATGGACCACTGTACTGCCTCTGCATGCACCATGGTCCATGTGAGAGTCCGTGGTCAGTACATTTGCAAGTGGCGCATGCATGATCTTTTTTTATTATAGTATAGAGTAATCGACAAATGGCAGCACAACAAAAGATCTTTATTGTGTGGCTGCAAGAGCAGCCAGGGTGGATTGTGGATAGATATCATGCCTACACGCAGCGAGTTGTGCCAAAAAGTTCTGAAACTAGTAGCAGGGCGCGCTCCTGCGCGCACCATGGCTTGTTGTGCCAGGGCAATTGTGTGGGATTTTCTTATATATATAATATAAGAATGCGGTGTTCAATACAATGAACAGCAAAATGTGCAAGAAAAGTTTTCATATGCTATAGGATTCCTATGCTATATATAACGACCGGTAAAGGTGTATGGGAGCCCCCTTAAAAAAAAAAAAAAGAAATAAAAGCTCAGAGGAGTCAACTGAAGTTAAATATGAAGTTGCTCAAGCATTTGGTCTCGGTCTAACAGACACATGGTTGTTAGTCCATGAACAAGCAAACACATTAGCACTGAATAAGATGGTATAGAAGCCCGATCAATATACAGACAACAGGCATGGGAACACATAAGCACTGAATAAGATAGTATAGAAGCCTGATCAACATACGGACAACAGGCATGGGAGCAAGTCTGCGTCATTCACGACGATCCTCGATTACATCATTAGTGTGTCTTGGAAACCTTAATAACTTAAGAGGCTTACATATAAAGCATTCTCACTTACTGCATTGAGCAGGCTGAGAACTGTCCGTTTAATGTTTCTGCACAAAGACGCATCTTCTTCCTCGGAGGTTGAGTATTCCTGTGCATGGTTGCTGAGGTCTAGCAAGAAACCATATATAGGTGGATTCAGTATAGAGTGCACAGATAAGAGAGCTGTCAGTATTAGATGAGAAGACTAAATAGATAAATTGATGGAAAAAATATTGTAGCGCTATAATAAATCTGCAAGGAACACATGTATATCAGATAAAGAAATTTCAGTAGGAACTTAAATATTTAAGTTGCAGGCTAAACTGCATATTAGCTATAGAAACTACAGCAAAGCAAATTTAGTGTACGGAAATAGGTGAAGAACCAGTCACAAAAAAAAAAAAAAAAAAGAAGCTCCATGATTGCCAATTTTAAATTAGTTGGCTAAAAGGATCACTCAAAATATAGGCAAGGAAAGTACGGGCATAAAAGGCCAAACAATAAAGGTACTATTGACTGCAAGGTAATGCCGGTTATTTTTCCTGTTGTCTTTACAGAGTAGGATGCATTTAAAAATTTTGAGCAGTGGGAAGTGAGCATTTCTAGAATAACATATGCTTGTGAAGAATGGATTAACATATCGTGCAATAAAAAAAGTTGAAAAGTGTTACCTGTGGAACTTTTTGAGTTTTGCAAGAAAACAACCAAAATAACCTGCAGCTGTATCTTTGATGGTTTATCAAAAATTATCAAAGATAAAATTTGTATCTCAATTATTATCTTTTTTTAGGGGAATCTCAATTATTATCAAGACACATGCTGGTGATAAGTTATTATGAAACAAACTCTTTAGATAAGCATCTGCAACTTATAATTATTATCAAGACAAAATTTATACAAAATATATAATACAATTAACAGGGAGACCCAAATTGCTACAGCACAATATGGGTAAGAATATTGCTTTGGTTAATATTAAACTCTCAATTTTTCTGTCTTAATTGTTGTCGAGTGTGGGCAGATAGGCAATTTCTTTAGAACATGGAACCAAAGAGAGGGAAAAAAAAACCAAAAAAGCATTATGAATGACCTATACACATGACTGTTATTCAAATTAGGACAAAGATAAGGTGCAATCAAATTTTTAAGAGCACAAACAAGCTCCAATTTTTCGAGGAGCATGAATTCTCTATCTTTGTTCCTGAAATCAAATTTTGTGGCAGGCAAAAACATGTTTCCAAAATGGGTAAACTTTCTATGATGATGGAGCATCTAAGAAAACAACTCAGGGCCACAGAACACATGCACATTCACTCGAAAAACATCTCAAGTATATAGACTGCACAAACAGTCACCTAAAAAGCTGTGTTAATTATCAAGGGATGCTAACCCAATTGTATCTCCAAATAAGCATATTCTCTGGTGGGCTACAGCTACATCACACCCCTTCCAATAAAATCAGTCCTTGCAGTTGAATTGTTTGAAAACAATTGTCTTTATAGGCTTCCTAAAGTAGAATTAATATGGCAATTGAAAAGGCTAGCAACTCTATGTCCAGGACAGCAAAAAAAGAAGTGATCTGAGGTGAATCTAGTGATGCCAAGCAGAATTAATTTGAGAATTCAAAAGGTTAGCAGATCTATGTACATGAAACTAAAAATGAAGTGATTTTAGTTGAACCTAATAAGATGAAATGTAAATATTTATGTCTGCTATAATAACACCCATAACTAATGCTCTAGAGCCTGCTAGCAGTACCTGAAACTAACTATCTAGCATAGGCTGCAAAATAGAAACTAATAAAATACTTGATGATGAAATAGACAATTTCGCAGGTCACAAAATAGCAACGTTGAAGAAAAAGCTGAGCCAGAAAAGTATTCTAAAGTTTTATTGGAATTGCTCATTTGCTTTAGGGTCTAGTCCTTGGCTGATGGATGAACAGTTTAAGAACTACTACACAAGAAAAACCCCCTGAGATTCCAAATTGTGTATAATAGCATTACTGATTTCTTTATATGAAGTGGAAATGCAAGAGCATCCGATTTTTTCTAATAAAAGTCCATTATTGGTCAACATTCTGTTGTCCGGATTTCTATAATAAATGAAATAACTAAGAACTGATTAATCATCAACTTTGAATATGTAAATGATATTTTTTTTAAACATGTAAACAATTATTTTAGCATGCCCATTGAATTGGAAAACCACACCAAGTATACACACATAGATATGAATTTGTATCACCAAAAAAAAAGAATGAGCAAATAAACTTCTTATCCTCGAAAGCAAGAGAAGATGCAAAACACCAAACTTTTGTAATGGCCATGAAGGATGCCTAGAATATGAGTCGTATTGTTGACTGGAAGATCACCATACAACTTTATATTGTACCTTGTCGAAAGTCTGCAGCTTAGAGGGCTTCCGTCTAGCTTTGAATTGTAGACAAGGAAAACTTTTATTGGTAGTGCTTTTGTTTATGCGTAAGAGAAACTAATGAAAACCTATTACTACTGCATGTGTGCTTCAAATGAGAACACAGGACATTAATTAATAATTTTGGCATGCACCTGTTGGCACGAAGCAACCAGCCCAGCATCATAGCCTTTCATACTTGTTGAGAAATCTTCCCCCAAGTTTTCCAGGGTGTGGTATCTGCCACCTGGTCAATCTGCCACCTGGTAAAAAAAAGTGCAGGTAAATCATTTTAGCATGCAGTTAAAGTAGCTTCAGTATGGAGTTCTTCAGTAATGCTCTTAGGAGGATGGTAATGACATAACATAGTTCAGATGTTTGAATATTCTTATCTCAGAAATCCAATAAAATTGATGGTGACACACCTGAAATCTAATTTTAAATCTTGCTGGAAAGAGAATGAGACAGGTGCAATATGAGGCCAAGAAACATTCAAATGGAATTCTGCACTATGTATATATGATGCATTAAGCCACGTGCTAAGAACGTCGTCAGCTGAGAATGTAGAGAGCTCGTTGTGCAGAAACTAATCTTGGAGGTCATGAAGTAACTACGATGGCTGTTCACAGGGTAGCACCTGTATCCATGGCATGCATAATTGATGATGGGGCCACTAAGTGCACCATGTAAGCTGAGATCAACTCTTCATAAAAAATAAATAAACTGTATGAAACAAGATTAGGCTTTCCAAAGTGGGTTAGTTTATTGGTAAAGGTGGATAGGTTTCTTTTAAATTTTATTTTCTGTAAATTGTGTACTTATGCATATAAGTAGCCAGAATTTCTATGATAATTCATACTGAAACCAATCAAGTTGGAGAATGGCTATATCATCAAACACTAAAGAAATGAATAGTGATTAATGTCTAGTAAGGTTCTATGTCATTTCCTATGGAACTTTTCTTTAACAGGGATACTCCTTCTTAAGCCTAACATGGAACCAATTCCATGCTGAAAAGAATGTATAGCTTCTATATCAGAAGTGAGTGACAGGAGTGTCCATTTTTGTTATTGTAGAATATTTCTATGCAACTAACAGAGGCAGAACACTTTCAGCGTTACCCCTGCCTGTAGCTGGGGCATGGAGCACAATAGCATGAAACTGATAAATAAACTGATCATGATCGGGTTGTGTCATAGAAGCAATTAGGCCCTGGATATTTTATTAATAGAGAGAGGTAGTATCAAAATTCTAAATTGAGATATATATGGGGATGAAATTTATGTGTGAAAAATTTTATATATGTATATACAAAGTCAAGACCTTACTGTCATAGAATAATAAAGGCTGATAAATAGTTGGAGTAAGAGGTTAAAATAAATGTAGTTCTGAATGAATTCTTTATTTTATAACTCAAGATGTGACTAATCAGGATCAGTTGTAGATAATCATTTATTTATCATATTGTAAAAGCACTGTGCGATGAGTTCAACTGAAGTCATGAAACCCTAGTACTCACCTTGATGTGGCTACAGACACCGGACTGGGACTATGCAGTTGCACTTGCACTTGCAGCATGCTTTGTCCATCTTATGAGCCAACATTCTTTTCAACAGGAGGCATTGCAGACTCCTCAGAAGCTAGTTAGGCCGCCAAGGACGAATCCTTGAAAATCACAAGGCCACCGTGATGCCGAGGCGCCTGTAGAGGGAGCATTGGGGGACTGCATCATAGGATCCCACCTACACCGGTGACCCTGGACTTAGGGTCACAGTGTTCGAGCAAGAACAAGACGAGCGCTAAGAACAGAAAAACAAAAAAAAAAGGGCGAGCAAAAAATCGAAGAAAACTTGATCAAATCAAAACCAAACACTTCCAAACTTTGCACAGGTTATCTCCACAGAGAAGGTAAGCTATTCCTAAGAAATCATGACCCAATTCGATTTCTACATTCGGGAATTTCAGATCATGTGTAAGAACACAGTTTTTCTCCCCAAAAACGAAAATCCAAACCCGGTAAAAATCCTAACCCTAGAAGAGGCAACAGAAGGAGGGGTCCGGTGGTGTTGGCGCTAGGGCCAATCCACGCCGGCGTGCCGCCTCGCCGGAGGGGCCGGCGTGGGGGCACCGACAGGCCGTTCCGCCAATCGGAGGAGAGAGGCGCTGGGGGAGGGGATGAGCATCGCCGGGGGCCTTGGCCGGCTACCTCCGGTGGCGCCGCGTAGGGCCGCCTGGTAGGGCAGCCTCGCCCTGTGGAGAGACGGGGAGAGAGGGAGACGAGCGGGAGGCGGCGGTGTCGCCGCGTCGGGCTAGAGAGGAAGCACGAGAGTTGGTTTTTTTTTTTTTTTTTTTTTTAGAAGTCGCTCAAGAAGAAGCGGAAGCTAGTATTATATATACGTGCTTCTCTTGGTTCGGACGAAGCCAAGAAAGGGAAGAAGAA